>LPNX011027229.1:154179-178883 GCA_001517045.1 Pseudotsuga menziesii | reverse complement strand
TAGGAAGAGAGAGGAGGGGGGATTAGAGGTAGGGAGAAGAGGAGTGGGGGTTAGTAAGAGTTAGGGGGAAGAGGGGAGACAGGGGGGCATAAAATAATAAAAGTATTGGTATAATTGACAAAACAAGCACTCATTGTAGTATTTAAAAATGCACTCTCATTTTACTTCACTAAAATGTGCTCCCATTTTGCTTCACTAAAACGTGTGCCCATTTTGCTTTAATAAAATGTGCTCCCATTTTGCTTCAATAAAATGTTCTCCCATTTTGTTTAAATTCAAAAAATGTATTCCCCATGAAATTCTTATGCCTATGTGTTTGCTTCGTACTTTTCTTCCGATTCAACATGCCTATGCCTTGGAGTATGATAAACCATGGCTAATGGAGCACTATATCCAAATTTTCAATATGATCGTGTTTAGCCGTTCGTTTGATTATGCTACACACCTCCATTTTTTATGATATTTTAGAAACAGATATGGTTTTTTTTGCATATTTCAAATATGTAAATTTTAACAAGAATACATATTTTTTTCTATTTTTTTCTTATTTATCTTCTGTCATCACTCCTCAACTCAAAAAACACACTGTTAGTATTTCGTCCATATCTCTTTCATTTCTTAACCATTTAAAAACAATTGTATGGTGCACTATAGAACACCGACCTCTACATGCTATAAAAATTCCATTTCCAAATAATTGCATTAAGACATTCAAACGTTGCACCCATAATTGACGTACCATTTTCAAGGTTTGATCTCTTAGATAATTAAAACGAAAATTAAAAAAATTATTTTTATTATTGTAAAAATAGTCGTGCACTAGTACTATATGTTCTCTATATGTATACCAGTTTTTATAAGTTTATTCCATCATTAGTCACTTAGATGCTGCACCCACAAAAACATATACCTCATAATTTGTCACAAAAATAAAAAGTGCTCGTTAAAAAATATATAACTTTAGATAGTTAACAACATTTTCAATAGAAAAAAATTATATATTTGGAAAGGTCATCCAATTTCCTACAATTCTTGTTTTTTACTCACCGCAAGATTAATTGTGTAAGTGTCTCAAAATATCCATGCAAGTTGATGGTTGTTTGTTTTTTCAGTTTTCTATTGCATCTAAAGCGCGAAAAGAGACCCTCAACTTTGTGCACTCACCCTCATCATGCTCACCCTTTCCCCTTTTGTGAGGTGATCTAGTCCTTGTTTATGATCAGGGCAATGATAAACTTGGTAGGCGAAACTTTTAGTCCCAATGGTAGGGTCCTTACTGCATCAAACGATGTTTGGTGAATGAGTTATTTTTTCTAATTGGTTCATATGGTGAACTCCTAAAGAACCTTCACGATTAGTTATATTTGAATAAATTATATCCTTGGGATTGTTTCATCTCACAACATGTATTGGTAGTTAGTCTTTGCATCCTTTCATTGTATATTTTTGTTTTGGTTTGCTTTCTTGTCCTTCTTAGTCGGATTTTCACTGCTTATGTTACATTTGTTATATTAATGGTGGAAGTCAATATACTCATAATATCGATTCATCAACTTGGATCATTTAATCCTCTTCACACATGCTTCCATGTAAGCAGTGTATGCGATGACATTGTTAATGATAACCAAGTAAAATATGAAGTTATGATTAGCTTCCTCATCAATTCCTTCCAATTTAACATTTTACCCCTTTGTGTTCATTTGGATTCTTAGTTACTTATCACACTTAAATAATTATTATTGACTGCATGATATTTATTTGTTTAGAAAATATCTGTAGTTCAGATAATTGGTTAGAGAGTTTGAAAACATTTCACTCATTCATATTCCTACGAGTCTCAATCGATTTGTAGATAATACTACAAATTAAATTCCAAGTTAACATCTAATTCATTCAACATAATCATAAAAAATCCATAAATATATATAACCATCATACTATAATCACATGTGAATTATCATATGCATCACATCATTTAATTTATCATAAGCAAGAATCAACAAATAATCAATAAAAAACATTTTTACACTTGCACACACACAAATGAATCACATCATTTTATTTATCAAAACTAAGTATCAACAAATAGTTTTCCATAAAAAAAATTTGCACACACACACAAATATATACATACATACAAATATCCTCATATTGTTATTTCAATTAGCATGCACTCAAAATAATAGCTCGATCAATTCCTCATCAATGTCTATCCACCCTGTGTTTATGATCACACAGTATTTTCATCTGTGAGTATCATCTATGATCACCTATACATCTCGTCTATGACACTATTTTATAGAGAAAACATTATTCTTCTTGACCTAACCTCATTGATGCTAATGTATTTCTATCCTCGCTAGTCCCACATTTGAACACACAAACACAGAGGATGATGATAAGTCACATATTTATTAAATAAAACCTGACCCCCACGGATGATAATATGTAAATACAATAAAAACCATCATGCATTTTTCACTTACCCTTTGGTCCCCATTCCTGGATGGGAAGGAAAATTATTTGCAGATCTCCCGTGTAATCCATATCCGCTTATGGATAGTCCTCGACCACCATTGGGAGTTGTTGCCAATAAGAAATAAAACCAGCTTAAAAGTCATTTCTCATGACACCGCCCCTACATATGGCCATCAAGTACCTCGACCATATCATGTGAGCATCCCTTGGTTCTATATATCTAATATCATGGTGCATGTCATGTAACATAAGTATTGTCTCAAAAAATAAGGAACATATGAAAAATTGAATGTGAATTGTTAATTGCATGCCCTATTTCACATTTTCAGTTATGGCTATCAAATAATTTCTATGTAGCCCTATCTCGTTGCCTAATCAGTTGGATGAAAACCAATATGCCATACATAGGTTTCCCTATCATGAATTATGCATCATATAAAATTATATTTGTTTTCTCTTTTTATATCAATAAGGCTTCCACATTCACATCGCAATATTCAATGATTTTTATAAGGAGAAGGGCATTGAATCATATTAAGGGTTTTTCAACAAACTTAAAAATTCCATGTCATGTGAGCATTATGATATTTGAACACTTAGGATTTAGTTAAGATCAACTTAATCTAATGTGCATTTAGATAAAGTGTGTTTCTTTACTATGCATTGTACTTATGTAATATGATAGTAAACTAGACATAAAGTTATGCAATGGTTATTTTTCTCATTAATACTGATGGCTATATTGATCCATTAATTACCACCCCATAGGTCCATGATGTTGTTTAAAGAGAACATGAAATAATTTGCTAATGATTGGTTGTGTGAAACCCATATGTAAACAATTTTCCTTTTGCATTAATATATTGCTCAAGTGGTTGTGTTGGTTGGGGAAATGACCTCTTTCCATGTCTAAGTGTTTTACTGATGTAATACATTGGTGTGTTTATGTGATATATGTTTGTGCGTGTTCCTTAAGGTGCTTGACTTGTGTATAAATACCTTGTTTTTTCTACTTGAAAAATATCTTTATGGAATTAAAAAGGATCCTTGCAAGTTTTGAATCTGTGCAGAGAAGCAAAGCACACATATTCTTTTAATAAAAATAGATATTACACCATAGCATTCACACATAAAACATGGAGATTTACCCTGGAAACCCTTAACCGAGAAAACCAACAAACCTTGGAGCCACACCTCCTAATTTCTCATTATCATTATGAATTACTCAGAATAAATTATAGGTATTTTTTAGCCTACAATACCCTAATACATTAACTTGAAAATAGACCCTACTCCCTTAACCGGGATTAAATACATATTTTTAGAAAACAACCCCCCAAAAATGGAGCTTGCATCAAAAATGGTCTCCTGACCATTTTTGTGAAGGTCTCGGAGTGATCGTTAGGCATGTCACTAACAGGTGAACCCCCCCCCACCCCCAGACACATGCACATACAAACACACATAAATAATAGATGATGAAACTTCTACTGAACTTGCTCCCTGGTGAGCCACTTTCCTTGGTGAAGGAGTTGGCCTGCTTTGACAACTCGATATAGCTGGATCTTCTGCTGGTGGGTGTTCTTGATGTGTGTGTCCATAATCCGATCAATGGTGGATTGTTCCATGCAGTCGAGGTTTAACTCTATGGGTGTGAGTTGTTATACCATGTCTGATGTCTCTAGTAGAGGTGGAAAGTAGGGCCAAAGGTGGTTCACATTGAAAACTAGGTGCAGACCAAGGAATGGTGGAATACTGAGCTCAAAGGAATTGTCCCCAATAGGCTTGGTGATGGTGTATGGCCCATATCAGAGTGGGAAAATATTGCGGTGGGGTTCAACGAGGCACTCTTCTACAAATTTAGCCACACTTTTTCACCGACCTGGAAGTTGTGTTGCACCCGATGCTGATCATGCCGCTACTTGTACTTAGCATTGGATTTGTCCAATATGTCATGAACCTGTTGGTGAATGTGCTGAATGAACTCAATGAAGTTGTTTGCCTTGGAAACTTCAGACTAGACATGAGCTAAATCTTCCAAAGTAGTTGCAAATGGCATGGCTATGTCAATGGGACATAGTGGCTGGAATCCCAAACCCACCTGAAAGGGGCTATGGTTAGTTGAGTTGTGGAGGGCCCGGTTATAGCTGTGTTATACATAGGGGAGGCTCTCATCCCAAGTGCGTGGATGTTTTGAGTTGTACATGCAGAAAATGTACGATCATCCTGTTGACGACGTCTGTCTGGCCATCAATCTGGGGATGTAAAGCTGTGGAATTTGTGAGATTGGTGTCTAGAATTGACCATAGACTAGAACATAATGTACTAAGGAACCTGCTGTCCTGATTTGAGATTATAGACTATGGGATCCCAAAGTGTACCCACACTTGTTCAAAGAAGAGTTTAGCAGTGGATTCTGTTGTGATATTCTTCTTACAGGCTGCCATTATGGCCATCTTTGAGAATCTATCAACGACCATAAACACACAGTCATTTATGTGCTTAGTAGAAGGAAGGCCTGACATGTAATCCATGGAGATGGATTCCCAAGGTTGACTAGGGGTAGGCAATGGAGTACAGAGGCCTTGCTTCTTGATGGACAATTTGGCAATTATGGTGCAAGCAGTTCAGGATTGGATGTACTTCCTGACGTACTGTCAAAGGTTCGACCAATAGAAATACTTCTACAGTATTGCCACTATTTTCTCAACCCTGAAATTCCCAGCGACCCAACTATAGTGCACTTCCCAAATCATCTTGGCACGCTCGCTTGAAGGATCACAAAGGTGTCCCATGTGACATAGTAGTGCATCCTGGAGGTGAAAATTGGAACTTGGTTTCCCTCCAAGAGCATCCTGTATGTGAGGCTGAATTCTAGATCGCTCTTGTAGAGAAGCAACTAATCAGAAGTCTCATGCCCACAAGAGTTGATCAATGTGGTTATCGCCACGATTGGTGGTTGGCTGAGGTAGTCTGCAACATTATTGGTGCTTCCCTTCTTGTACTTGATGTTCAAATGAAACTGTTGTAGATATGTGGACCACTTATGATGGCGATCGTTCTGTAACTTCCCTTTTGTTTGTATGAACTGCAGGGGTCGGTGGTTTGTGTGGATGATCGTTTGCTTCCCCAAAATGTAATGCTTCCATTATCGACAAACCTATACAATGGAATACATCTCCTTTTCATAAGTGGGATATTTGCAGACTGTTTCGGACAGTGTCTCACTGTGATATGCCATTGGATGCACTTGTTGAGTAAGGACTACCCCAATAGCATAGTCATAGGCATCTGTCTCGATCTCAAATTGTTGTTGCAAGTCTGGTAATGTGAGCACTGGGGCACAACAGAGGTGATGTTTCAATTCTGCAAATGCCTTCTATTGAGTTTCTGAACAGAAGAATTTTTCTTTCACTCCTCCCTTGGTGACTTGACTCAAGGGCCAAGTGATATGAGAGAATCCCAACATGAACCTGCAGTAGAAATTAGCAAGGCCCAGAAAGTTGCGAAGCTCTGTTAGAGTAGTTGGGGCTGTCCAATCCCGAATGACTTGGATCTTGGTTGGATCCACATGAACCCCACATTCATCAATAATATATCCCAGATATTGAACCTGGGTCATGCTAAAAGTTCACTTGTCCAAATTGGCACACAACTTGTGCTGCTGTAATGGTTGGAGGACTTGTTAGATGTGGTGGAGGTGCTCTTCCCAAGTCTGGTTGAATATCAGGATGTCATCCAAGTACACTACTAAAAATGAGTTGGTGAATGGCTGCAATATGTCGTCCATCAATCTCATGAATGTTGGAGGAGCATTCGTCATCCTGAAAGGCATGACCAACCATTAGAAAAGGCCCTCCTTGGATTTGAAGGTAGTCTAGCATTGTGTGTAATCATTGGATGAATAGTCTGAGAAACCCAACTGTAGGTTGGTTCGGCTGTTTTTTATTGTGTATTTAGACTTATGTGTAATCCTTTGATGAATATTATGAGAAACCCAATTGTAGGTTCGTTTTATTGTGTTTTGATGTGTGTTGGCTAAGTGTGAGCCTGTTGTTCCCTAGTTGCTTGTGGAAATCATGCCCAGCTCGGGGGTGGCAATGTGTTGATATATTAATGGACACACTGGCCTAGGGTTGGGTGGAACATTGTAGTGACATAGATAGTTACAGAACAACTCCATCACTCAAGATAAGTATTCTCTGTCATTCTTGTTCATGCAATGTAGTTTCTTAGGAATGAATGAATATGATGAATGCTTGCAATGTTTTAGTAGAGTTTACTGTGATGAATGTTCCTACATTTTCATTGTTATTAATTGTATTTTTTATGCATTTTGGCTAATTTCATGGAGGCTAGAAGTGTATTATAGTCAAAATACCTCTGATTTAGTGTTTCCATCCCTTGGAATTCGCCTAAGAAAGGTAGAAGGTGAAAACCAGAAAAAGGGAGGTTGAGCTCATAATGTTTTTCATGTTTATTTACTTAATAAATATGTACATGACCCTAACCATGTGTGTTGGGATATAGGGCAGACCCGTGGTTTATACTTTAACTTCGCACCAACAAAAAGACCCACAGTGTTGGCCCTTTCGGCAACAACTTGTGAACAGGTTGCAGTCTCACCCGAAACAGCTATGGGGTGCCATAGAATCAGGTTTCTGAAAGCAGAAGAGGGATATTACTGTACCTTTATCCTTAACAACAAATATTCATACAAAATAGAGCTTCGACATTCACTTATATAGCTTTGCAGTTAGATAAACAAACAGTTTCTTGCTTAACCCTTAACTGGGAATTCACAACGAAGTTAATATTTAGCAGTTATATTACTTATCATTTATCTAATTATCAATGCATGAAAAGAAAACAAAAACAATATAAAAGAACAACCACAACACAAGATATAACGTGGTTCACCCCCACGGTAGGGGCTACGTCCACAGAACTGCGCTTTTATTCAACTTTTCACAAAAAAACAGTTCTGATCTATGCACTCAGCTGCAGATCCTTTCCTTCAAGTCTAGCTGCACACTTAGCTACAGTTCCTTTCCTTACAAAAACCCTCTGCACACACAGCTGTAGTTCCTTCTTACAAAAACCCTCTACGCACACAACTATAGAGGTCGTCCACGCACACAGCTGGGACTTGACCTTAAAAACCAAAATAGATCTTAACCTCGCATCACATGATCCTCATGTCATTAGATACTCTTGACATCTTTACATGAGTGCCTATTTATACAAGTGCACTATTACAAAATCATGGGCTTACACCCGAAATTTATGGACAATTACAAAAAGAGGGCTTTGACTCAACCCCGAAACCCTTAAGACTATTTTGAGTCACAAATCTACTTACAAGATTCCACAAAAACCACGGAGTTACCAAAATTAAGGACCGTTAAGGTGCGTGCCCCAACAGGCCCCTAAGTCTCATCAGTGTCCTGTCCCGGGACACTCTGCTGCTTGTCCGGTGGGAGAATCTTGTTGGTGAAGATAGTGAACTGCTTGTTGAGGCCACGCATGATATTGTCGGTTGCTTGATCCTTCTCCACCAACTCCTGTAATGCTGCTGCTGATGCTTTGTTGGCCTTTTCCTGTGCAAATGCATCATACTCCTTCAGAACTTTAAGCTGGCTGTCCACAGCAGTACTCAACTCCAGGGCCTCGTTGACAAGGGGCTGCATAGAATTTTCCAGTAGTGTCGCTTTCATTCTGTATGACTCAATTTCCTGCTGGAGTTCCTTGATTTTCTTTACCTTGAGCATTTTCTGCATAGGAGGCAGAGTCTTAATTTCCACTTTCACTGCATCCAGCTCTGTCTATCACTGCTTTATCATTTCTTGCAGCTTTTCTACTTCTGGATTTTCCTGCAGTTTTATCCAGGCGTCGACACTTTCATCTAGCAGTTTTGCTGTGCTGCGTACAAGATCTGAGATCTTTGTTGCTGAGGCCTGAATGTCTCTGCGACGCTGCTCCATGACCTCTGGTGGGCTCTCCAGAATGATACGAAGTTGAAGCTCCGCACTCTGAGCCTCATGTTCTACTTTTATCTTTTCAATCTCACTGTGAGATTGTTGTGCATAGTCTTTTAGCTTAGCAATTCTTTGCTCTGGTTCTTCCTCAACCTATATGTTGGAGTGAGGAAGACTCCGACACGCTTGATCCAATACTCGCACCAGTGTATCCTGCTTACGTTCTGCATCCTTCTTCGTCTGCTCTACTTTGTCAAACTCCACTGCAAGCCTCTCACTCTGCTTCATGGTATTTTTCAACTGCATTTGTGAGTAGTGGTCTCATTCTTGGATCTCCTTCATGATTGCTATTTGACAGAGATGTAGCTCCGCCATAGACACCTTAGTGTAATCTATTCTGACTGTCATGCTCATCTCCGAGCGATATGCTGCGTCAGTTAATATGAGGGCTGCAGTTGGCACTTGTCCTCTGTTATCCCTGGCTGGCCATTTCCTTGCATCTGGCTGGGTGCTTACTGGGGCTCTGCTTGCTGCAGCACCAGTCGCTGATTTTTCTGCTAACTCCTTCAGCTCTGAGATTCGCTGCAATACGTCGATGAGCACATCGAGGTGCGTAGCTACAAACTCTGACCATTTGTTGGTTAATACTTTTGTGGATTTTTTCAGGGCCTGATCAAGCTCTTCCATCATCACAGCGGGCTCTTCGACAATATTTTTGTCCTTGGATGTCTTCGTTTTTTTTTTGGACTGATGCTTGGTCACTTCTTCTGCCTCTGGAGACTTGCGCTTATCTGGTCGGTTAGGGTCTGAGATGGTTTTGACCGATTCTTCTTCTTCTTCATCAGCTCTGCTATCTCCAACCTGGTCACCTTCACTCTACTGTGACTCACTTTTTTCTGTACATTCCTCTGATGGGTCTTACTGCTGCGTCTGACTAGGGCCTGTGCCCACATTGGTGACTGGAGGGACTGGAATGTTGGGCTTTGTCCCTGCGTCCTTCATCCATTCAGCCTGCCATTGCTGAACTACTGCGAGGATGTCTTCCTTGGTCACCACGTATGGAAGCTTCCAGCATGCATATTTCTTATCTGTGTGGGCCTGGATGAATACATTGTGCATGTCGGCCTTGAAGTTGGCCACTCCATCATACTGAGAGAATAGCTCATTACTGAGCTGCGGTGTCTTCAGAATCTCATATGAGATACTCATTGAGTAAAAGGAGAACACATAGTTTGTCATCTGCTGTAAGGTTTTATCCTACGACACCCACAGAGATGCATACCTTGCTGCGCCAGGCATGTTTGGTGGCACATCAACAAACTGTGCCTTAGTAGGCTCTCTCCATCCTACCAGTGCAATAAGCACTACCAGCCATGAATAGTGAAAGGTTCTACCTTTCTCCTGCGCATCGCGGACATCTTCTAGGAATTATTTGGCAATGTACTCTACCCATTTGTAAACGTAGCCTTCAGAACAGTTCACAGCAATACTGAAAATAGGGGCAGACACTTCATGTGGTCTGCACTTTCTCATCAATTTGCAGGCTAAGAGCTCAGCTGTGAAGCGAATGTTTTGGTGCTGAATTATTGAGGTTTGATACCCTCGCTTCCTTTTTGTCAGGTCAAAGTGTTCCTTCATGCTTTGTGCCAGCTTCGTATCTTCATGTTTTGAAGGAAATTCGATCCCTGGATCAGGCCCTTCCTTTGGTAAGCCTGTGATCCTATGAATGAGCTCTCCATTGATAGGAATTCTTTTGTCTCCTATCCATAGGTGCACATCATGCACCAATGCCAATAGCTACTTGACTACCACGGTCACCTGTGTGTTGCGACCGAAGTGGGGAACATTTAGTATCTTCAATAAGCCATCTTTCTCCAAGCCAATATCCCACTGTTTCACTTCTAGTAATGTCGCTCCATTCTCCAGATATTTGATGAAGTGCAAGTATGTTCTTGATGCGAACTGTGGAAAATTTCCACGATCATTCATATCATGGTCTGCATACTTAAGCTGGTCTATTTTCCCTGTCATGGTTTCGATCAACTGCACACCCTGTGGCAGTGAAGGGGTGCATAAAGTGAACTTAGTGTTCCGCTGAGGTGGTTGAACTCCTGGTCGAACAGGCTGAAGATATGGTGGACGCTGTGGTGCAATGTTCTCATCCCCTTCCGGTGGGATCTCTGCTAAACCAGACAGATTCATCTTTGGATCCTCCGATGTTTTCCCTAATTGCTTGTGTCTGTCTTCATTCCGCTTAGAGCGTACTTCTGGTTTAAATTTCTTCCTGGTAGATCATGCCTGCATTGGTTGAGGCAGTGCTGGGGGATTTTCTTCGTGGGGTGCATAGGCAGATGGATGGCTCATAAGGTTTGCATACCTGTCTGTTCAAATTCTCTCAATAGTTCCTGAAGTTCATGATCAGATGACATGGACTCAATTGTAAGACTCAAGGAAATGCAAAATGTGATTTTCGCAAACCTGGGTGTCTTTTTATAGAATCCATCGACCAAATATGCCATAACTGTGCATTGAAGACACCAAATCTGACAAAGATCTTGTCCAAATGGCGCTAGATTTCCCAGGATATCATTATTATGGGAATTTAATGTAGTTAACATACCGGCACCGCCAAATCTGGTTTTTTTCAATGGTCCAATTTTAAGCTCTGACACATCTTTTTTCTTCAGCATAGCCACCAACTTTAGTTTCGACACAATAGGGACCTTCGACACATGCTTATACCACGACAGAATTTCTTTGACAGCCTCACTGATTCCTGCAGCGAGCATCTTATCTAGCTCCATCCTGACTTTTTCTTTATACTTAGGGTTCATCCTATAAGGGCACTGTTTCATAGGCTTCGCATTAGGTTTCAAAGGGATTTTTATCTCTCCTATATCACCAAGGATACCTTTCATTTCAGAGAACTTCGTCGAAAATAAATCTTGATATTCATGGAGAAGTTGGGTCACTTTGCTCACCATTTCTTCATCCCAATAACCTCCAATGGTAGCATACTTAGGTTGTTCTTCTGATCCAATGTTTACTGTCCTTATCTTCAAGGTTTGATTCACTTCAGGTGCTTTGACTACTGGCCCATGTACTTCACAGTGTCCTTCTGACTCAGGAATGTTAATATTGCGCGGGTCTTCATCCTTGTCAATTGCGAGGTTATAACATTCTACTGCATTAGCTTCTTGTTCCTTCCAATCAGGTTGGTACTCTACTATTTCTTTATCATCAAACACCTTAGTATGGATCAACCTAATAGCTGCGTCCAAAGGAGGACAAACCTCATTAATAGAAAATGTCAGCACAAAACTATCAACAAGACTATCCCAACTTACAGTACCATGGCGAAGCTCCACCTCCGCATACTAGTTCTTTGCTACAGGTTCCAAAGTGTGTATAAAGCTATGTACCCATTCTTCATAAGGCACATGCTTCCATGCTTCATAACATTGCTCCAAATGTTCCTGAGGGCTAGTCTTACCATTAAATCTGCTTCGCACCTCCTGAGGTTGATCCATGAATCTCAGGCGAAGGGACTTTTGACAAGCTTCCCAACTATTAATGTGATTTTTATGACCATTCCACCATCTAGCAGCTGTGGCTCTAAATACTGAATCTAGAGTCTCCATTTTCTGTGAATATGGTACCTGCTCTGAGAATTGCAAAATAAAATCTTAAGGGTCTGTCAAGTCATCAAGAATAGGTAAGACTCTTGTCTATGAACCAAGCCATCTGAGAGACTTGGTAATTCTTGCACATCGATGTCCATGTAACTCATAAAGTCTATTCTACCAATTATCTAAGCCTTCATCTGAATCAGTCATGCAAGAACTATCACACTTCTAGTCCATTATACCTTCAGGAGTAGGGTTAACATAGTCTTCTTCTTTAGCTGTGATGTTGTAGATATGATCCAAAACATCCTGATATTCATCTCTAACTGGCTCTGTGTATCTTTCTCCTTGAGAAGGGTCCAAGGGTACTATGACTCTCAAGCCTTTTCATTCAAAAGTCATTTGCATATTCTTAAGGTTGATTACTGCAGAATTCTCTATTGCCCATTCAATTCCAAGCAAGGCTGGATAGGGGTTGTTGTCATCAATTATTTCAATGACTTCAAAATCTGCTAAGGTACTAACTCCATCAATGTCTACTGGGACACTAGGGAATCTTCCTAGGGGCACAATCTTCTGCTGATTGGCTAATCTCAACTGTATGGGGGACCAGTCAAGGGTAGGTTTTCCCATTTTTTCCCATGTCTTCTTAGTTAAGACATTTACTTCTGATCCCAAGTCTAAAATGATGTCAGTCATGTCATACTCTCCTATCTGAGCATGCAATCTCATTTCTCTTCCAGTCCTTCTAACTCTATTAACAGTTTTTTCTTTACCAGAGCTTCGCTGAGGTTCACAAGAAGCAATAACTTTCTGTAACTCATTTTAAGCATTCTGATTCCTTAGAGCTTCATACAACTCTGTAAAAATGATGACAGTGTACTTACTTTATCCGTCGAAGCTTCTTGAGACTGTAACTGTTGTTGATGCTGTTGCGCAGGTGCTACTGATGTGCTCGGATCAACAAAGTATTTTTTGGCTTCCATAAATGTTTATTTTTCTCTTTCAACATCAAATGCTAGAATTTTCTCTGGGGTCTTGTAGACCCAAGCCTCGTCAGGCTGTTTTTCCTTAGTCTGCACTTGCATCATAGCTCCACTCCTTGTAACAACGTTAATGGCTGGGATAGGTATTTGCTCTACAATAATAATCTGAATATTCTGAGTAGGAGCTCCATTTCTTTCTTGTATCTTTTCTATCAGCTGTGGGCATTGCTCAATAACATGATCTACCGCTCTGCAATATCGACATGTCGTAGTTGGGTTCCGACAGTCTCTAGCTAAATGTCCTACCTGATTGCAGTTATAGCACACAACCTAGCCTCGACCTCTTCCAGGCATACCACCACGACCACGACCTTTGAAACTACCTCGACCACCATAGTAACCATATCCATCATTGCCTTGTGCATCGTTTTGTACCCTATAAGCATCATAGGTTCGCTCTCTCATAAGGTCAAAGCTGTGACATTCATCTTCGTTGTGTCCAACTAACTTACATAACTTACAATAGGGATTCTTAGGTACCTGAACATATCTCTACAGCAGGTAGTAGTCTTCAGGGCGATGCTGGCCAGTTGTTCTACAAATCTCACAATATAGAACATTAGGGTTAAATGGGTTTGGCGCACCAGTATTCAGGTAATTTCTTAGTGCAATACATTGTTCCTTGTCATGACCTTCTCTCGTACATCATGTATACCAAACCTCTTTGCGAATAGATTTCCCCTTCTTCATGTCGCGAAGCTCCAAAGCCATTTCTACTAATTGTGCTTGTATTTGGGCTATGCTAGAATTATCTTCAGCAGAAGCTGTCTCTAGTTTCATAGCAATTTCCAAAGCCTCTTGCTAATCAGCAACCTTCTGTTGCATGAGTGGAGTTCTGATATGAGGTAATAGGGCCGCAATGAACCATTCTTTATGTTGGGCTGGTCCAATAGTGAAACTAACTTGATCTAGTAGAAATTTGAACCTCTGATCAAAGTCCCAAACTGATTCACCTCACCTCTGCTGAATCTCCTTCAGTTCAGTTATACACTGTGACTCTGATTTAGGCTTCTTGAACTCTTTGATCATTGCTGCTTTAATATCATCCAAGGCATGGTTCTGAGTATTGGAAAAATTCATAAACTAGGTCAAAGCCTGGTATCTAAAAGAAGTAACCAGCTGTGCTCTTCTTATATCTTGATCCATAACGTTATTCGCAGTCCACACAGCTTCGCATAAGAACCAAAACTGTTTTGGATCCTCTGATCTAGTTTTTTTGAAGACTGGTAGTTTGATGTCATCATTCATATGGGACATTTTAGATCTAGGGGGGGAGGGAGGGGGACTAGTAGTAGGCGGGGGGGAACTTACTGGGGTAGACTGACCTGCGACCGGAATACTTGAGCTAGGGTTACTTTCATACTGCGATGGTTTCTCAGGGATAACAGATCTTCACTAGGGGATTTAGGAGGGTTTCTAACAGAAGAGGTTTCTTTGGACTTAGTCTTCTTCGGTATTCTGACCTAGGGTATAGGATCCAAAATTTCTCTTGTATCTTTTACCGCTTCGCAGCAAACCACTTTGCTCGTCGAAGTCACTTTCACTTCCAAACATAAGTTAGTGGCAACAACTCTAGCAATCAGATTCTATAAGCAATATACCTTTTTCAGCCAAGAGAATTTTAATTTTCAAACTAAATGAATTCAAGTACTTACCCCTTAGTCCTTTGAAAAACTATCTTTCAGCTTCGCTAAAAGAGGTACTTGTGTCGATGGAAAACTCTGTCACAAATGCTTCAAGGGTTCACGTTGTCCAGAAATCAACAGCTCGTGATATCACGTTGTTCACTCTTTTCAATATATTAATTCTTGCGGGGGTCCTGTCAGGAAACTGACGTTCTTGGAAGTTCGTCTTTCTCTCTATCAACCTGGATAACCACTGGTGCAATTCTATGTGGATACTACCAAAGAAAATTTCATAAATATCATAAAAAATGTACCTTCGTAAGAAGTCGTCTGAGCTACGACGAGGATCGTTATTTTCTTGTTCCGCAAATTTCAAATAGGTCTCTTCAATCCAGTCACCGATTTATTTTACTGAGGGTCTCCAAAAAATAGCCCTCCAGGTACGACCTAGATCCCTCTTAAGCAGATACTGAGTTCAATCGGCAACGGAACCAATTTGTTGGGCTATAGGGCAGACCCAAGGTTTATACTTTAACTTCGCACCAACAAAAAGACCCACAGTGTTGGCCCTTTTAGCAACAACTTGCGAACATGTTGCACTCTCACCCGAAACAGCTATGGGGTGCCGCAAAATCAAGTTTCTGCAAGCAGAAGAGGGATATTACTGTACCTTTAGCCTCAACAACAAATATTCATACAAAATAGAGCTTCAAAATTCACTTATATAGCTTTGCAGTTAGATAAACAAACAGTTTCTTGCTTAACCCTTAACTGCGAATTCATAGCAAAGTTAATATTTAGCAGTTATCTTACGTATCATTTATCTACTTATCAATGCATGAAAAGAAAACAGAAACAATATAAAATCACAACCACAACACAAGATATAACGTGGTTCACCCCTAGGGTAGGGGCAACGTCCACAAAACTATGCTTTTATTCAACTTTTCACAAAACAACAGTTCTAATCTACGCACTCAGCTGCAGATCCTTTCCTTCAAGTCTAGCTACACACTTAGCTGCAGTTCCTTTCCTTACAAAAACCCTCTGCACACACAGCTATAGTTCCTTCTTACAAAAACCCTCTGCGCACACAACTGCAGAGGTCGTCCACGCACACAGCTGGGACTTGACCTTAAAAACCAAAATAGATCTTAACTTCGCATCACATGATCCTAATGTCATTAGATACTCTTGACATCTTTACATGAGTGCCTATTTATACATGTTCACTATTACAAAATCATGGGCTTACACCCGAAATTTATGGACAATTACAAAAAGAGGGCTTTGACTCAACCCCGACACCCCTAAGACTATTTTGAGTCGCAACTCCTCTTACAATCTTCCACAAAAACCATGGAGTTACCAAAGTTAAGGACCGTTAAGGTGTGCGCCCCAACAAAGTGATTGATTGGGATGTGATCCAGGTGAAACCCAAGGGAGATTTCCAAACTGAGCCATTGCACATCCTCCACAGGAAGGTCACATTGCTCTGGACTCGAGGTGTTTGGCAGGTGAAGGTGCAAGGGAGCACTACAATCTTTAAGAGGCTACATGGGAGCTGGAGGATGCCATGCGATTGTCACATCCATTTATGTTCAATTTTGCAGAGAACTGAGGTAGTTCCAGTGTAGCATTTTTGTTTAGTTGTGATGAGCACTAAGCATAGTGATGTTGTAAGGGGGAGGGGAATGTAACACCCCAGTTTTGACCCCATGGTATTGAATTGTACATGATGTGCATATTGTATTTGAACCATGGAAAGGAGCTCAAGGGAAAGGCCTTGCCATTGATTTGGTGTTTTGTATATAGGTGATCAAGGTTGATACCTATGGTTATAGTTCTAAGTAAGGAATAACATATTTTGAATATCATGTAAATATACAACTAATAAAATACCACAACTAGTTATCAGACTGCAATGTGAAAGAGATGGGGGCATGATTAAACAAGGGATAGGGTGGGGAGTTAGTCAAACCCTCTAAGCCAATAGGGTGTGACTATATGTCAATGGGGAAACCCATGAACTCTCAACTACCTTTTTGTTCTCTGTCCTCACTCATCAATTTCTTCCAGAAGTTGCTTGAGGCAGTTAATTCCTTGGGCAGAGCAAAGCATGTCAGGTTGATTACTTGTATGAGAAAGTCTGTAAGTCTGTAGTCTGGGAAGATGGGATCTTTCTTCTGACGTAAGGAAGCATGTGGATGCATGCTAGTATTTTTTTTCTCTCAGTCACTAGTAGGTTTTGTTGTTGCTCCACGGGTACGAGGACACCATTCTGTTCATTATTCCAGACCATTCTGGTGGGAGACCATTCGATCATTCAGATCAGTTTGTTCATGTGTGTTGGTGGTGGTTCGAACATCCTGAGTCATGGAGGTGTGGTTCTGTAGTGGTGGCCTAAGTGGCAATGTGGTATGAGACCCTGTTTTCTGTGTTACAGAGTGGAGCTTGTGTGGCCGTGTTTTCCTCATGGATTGATGTGATGTGCATCCCTTTTTTGGTTTGAAAGGCTTAGGAGTGGAAGAGGCCCAGAATTGGTTTATAAACCTAGTGAACAGAGGAACCTCACAGACATATCAAGAGGGTCTGTAAAATCCTTAATGCACACACGAAATAACATTGGAAGGGAAGGTATGTCCTAAGGGAACTATGTAGTAGTGAAGGGAATACTTCCTTGTATTGGGTGTGTAGGTATTGTGAAGTGCAAAGCTGGATAGATCTAGTATAGGTGTCCATACCTTTGTGGTTGATCTCACTAGCAAGCATATCTACCTTTCCATTTCCTTAGCAGTATGGGAAACCCAACTGTAGGTTTGTTTGGTTGTGTCTTGTTGTGTATTTAGCCTTGTGTGTAATCCTTGCTTGAATAGTCTGAGAAACACAACTGAAGGTTGCTTTGACTATGTTTTGATGTGTGTTGGCTAAGTCTAAGGCTATTGTTCCCTTGTTCCTTGTGGAAATCATGCCCAGATTGAGGGTGTAGTGTGTTATGAGATTAATGAACACACTGGCCTAATGTTAGGTGGAACGTTGCAGCTACATAGCTAGTTGCGAGACGAATCCATCACTCAAGATAAGTACTCTCTGTCATTATTTTTTATGCAATGTAGTTTCTTAGGAATGAATGATTGAATGAATGAATATGATGAATGCTTGCAATATTTCAGTAGAGTTTACTGTGATGAATGTTCCTGCATTTTCATTTTTATGCCTTGTATTTTTTATGCTTTTTTCCTAAGTTCATGGAGGATGGAAGCCTGTTAGAGAGTCAAAATACCTCTGATTTAGTGTTTCTGCCCCTTGGAATATGCCTAAGGAAGGAGGAAGGATGAAACTGAAAAAACGAAAGTTGAACAAGGCATAAAGTGTGTTTTCCGATTTTCAAAGTATAGGGTCGGGAAGCAAAAGTTAGAAGCATAGAAAAGTTCTAAGGAAAAAAGTTAATATTATGATTTCTAAATGCCGAGGACAGAAATCATAAGTTGGAAGTGAAAAAAAAGTGCAGAATTCAGAAGTGCAGAAGTTGGAAGTTGAAAGTTGCTTTTCCAATTTACGAGTTCTGAGTAGAATGTGCAGAAATTTTCTAAGGAAAAAAATGAACTTTCTGATTTCTGAAGTCCGAGGTCCATCCCATAAAAATAAAAATAAAAAAATAAAAAATAAGAATATATTCATCAATGTGTTGTAACATAGTGTACAAGAGAAAACAAAACACACACACACAAGAATGCATGCATCAATGTGTTTGTAGCATAGTAGTGAGAGGGATACGTGTTGAAGTTTAGTGATCAAAGGTTTATGGATTTGAACCCTCTCGACGCTTTGTAGAAACATAGTTAAATGGGTCTATAATTGTTAACTCACCAAATAATTAATATCAATAAAGTATCAAGAACATTATGAAGAAAATATTGATGACTAGAAAAAATGATAACAATTGATGTACAACGGTGTTATTCAAGCCTTAAACTTTGAACACAACTTGGTATGCATATATTTAATAACAAAACACAAACATAATTGAAATGAAATGTTGCTGAATAAATCCTTGTATTATGACAATCCAGTAGAAATAAAAGTTCACTTGCCTCTTAAGGTGGGGTGACCTTTCACTTGAGGCAAGCTTCAAATAACCCTAACTACTTGTAGTCCCATAATTAAAGAGTACCATACAGTTAGTGGACCTTAATTATGTGCTAGTTTTTGTTGGAGATGAATTTTTAGTAATATTTATTTATAAAGCAGAGAAGAAACAGTGATACCCTCCTATGAAAAAGTGATGTTGATCCACTTGTTGTTTCATATCCATAACTGTATTTCCCCAATACATGAATCTTGGAAGTTCCTAATAAATACAAAATCATTGAGAAGTGGTTTTGTCCATATATAAATTGAAGTGGTTTCATTTTAATAATAAGTTATTATACTACAAAAACAAACTACCATAATATAGCTCCATAATAAATGGTATTATACTACCATTATAAAACAAACTATCTCAAATAAGTTTTCAAACACTTATTGACTGCTTCTCTTTAACCATGATCTATTTTGGGGAGATAAGCCATGCTTAGTTTCAATTGTAACTTACAAATATGATCAACAATTAATTGATGACAGTATAAAAAGCAAGAACATATTTGTAAAGGTGATTGACAATCACCAATGATTGATTTATTACCAACTCCATATCCCCAATATAAAATCTATAGAAATATGAGTAAGTACATAGGTTGACCTCAAAATTGGCTACAAGGCCCCTATATAGGATCATAAGTGGCTACAAGGCCTACCAAATCCATATCCCCAATATAAAATCCATATAAATATGAGTAAATACATAGAAAGTGGCCTATATAAGTTGAGATTAGAAGTGGGTACAAGGCCCCTCAGCCTCGTTGTTATGTTGGTCAGTTTGGTTTTTAACTCACTCTACTACTATTTTTAGTTTTAATGTCAAGATAAAGTGAGAATGAAGGCCCCTCGTTAGCTAATTTTGTTGGTTTTTCACTCGCGCTACCATTTTAGTACTAATTTCAAGATAAAAGTTAACTCGTCGTTTGTATTAATTGCAGCTGACAACATTTGTGGAGTCGCATCGTTTGTATTAATTGCAGCTGACAACATTTGTGGAGTTGCATCATTTGTTTGTTGTAGGTAAATGAAAGTAGATAAATTATTCACATGTCTTGAGTTTGAAACTAAAACTAAAACTGAAATTGAGTGCACTCTCTGTATAAACAATAGACTTGCAGTTGGATATGTGGAACTACATGGATCCCGTGACAGAGAACGCATCAACTAGTTTGCACGCGGGGTTGTGCTCGAACATTTTGGAAAAATTCCTCACATGCACTATCAATAGTTCCTCATTGCATGCCTCGCATCACCATGCCTCTTCCTGATCCGGCGCATGGGTGAGAGAACACCTGCAGCATTTGGGCTAGGAAGACAAAGCATAGGAAGACCCCCCTCTCTTTTCTCCTGACTACAATTACAGTAATAGGTAAAACAGAGATGGATATGGAGATGGAGAGGGTAGAAAAATGTTCATCCTTCAACTTCCATCCATGTTGGAAGAATCAAATGCACAAATAATGTTTCTCATTTCCATTTCAATGCTGTGGCCAATCCCCCCTCTCATTCTTGCCTCACCCTCCCAACGTTCTCATTTTCTTGATTAACTCCAGAAACAAACTTCGAATGGAATCAGTGCATATACATATGTATACGTATATTCCCCCTCTCCACCTCCAATTTCCATCGCCACGCCCACACCCATGCCCACCACTGAAGTAGATTCAGCAAATGGTGATATAAATAGAGATAGAGATGGCAAAGAAGATGAAGTAATGCATGCACCTGAGGGCCAAGAAGATGATGAAGTACTACATGCACGTGAGGGCCAAGAAGATGATAAGCTCAGGGAAATGCATGTGAGGGACAAGAAGATGATGAAGCCGAGCCAAATGCACATGAGAGCCTAGAAGATGATGAAGTTGATCTAGATGCACATCATGGACCAAGACATCCTGGACCAAGACATGGTACCACTACGATGATTGGTGGTCAGGTAAGGACATTGTTAAAACTCTATTATTGTTCAATTTTTACTCTTTCCATACTGTATGTAACATATTAAAAGATTCATAATATATGCAATATTTACTCTTGTAGGATATTGGTGCCTCTCATGGGGGTGGTACTGCACCCAGTGTGGTTGTACCCGAGGCCCAAACAACCACCATTGAGGTAATATTTAAACATTTGTCATTTTTCTAATACATATCATTTTGTTAATGCATGTGTTAGTCTTGATTAATTTGTTAAATTGTCTAATATTTACAGTTTTTGAATTTGCAGGAACCCCACTTACAACGTGATGCTGGAGATGTTGATATCAACGACATAGTCCAAGGTGGAATTTACGATTACTTGAAGAATGTAAGTATATGGGTTATGACTGAATCTTGTTCGAATTATTTAAATTTCTTACTGTACACTCCTTTATAGATCGCTAATATTTATAATTTTTAAACTTGCAGATGTTATTAGCATCTACAGAGGGGCAAGAAAATGATGGAAGTGGTCACTCCCATGGGGGAGATATGTCCCAGGAAGGGGTAAGTATATTACAACATGTTATTTTTTCAGTACATATTATTCCATCCATTCAACTCCATGTCTAACACACTTTATGACTGTAGACATCATCGCAGATCCCTACGCTGCATCTTTGGTTTGGATCTCCCCGTAGTCCAAACGTAGATAAGGGGGTTGTTTACACCAGACGAACCTCTTCCTTGAATAGAGTGGGTGTGCATGAGGATCAACCTACTCATCCCATGGTAATGTACACACTTCCAATGGTAGTTGCTGGTTAGCTATGAATTCACTTCACAAGTAGTATTTTCTTAGTTTTATTTTCGCATGTTTATAGCATGAGGATGTAGAGTCATCCATGCCATACCTTAGTGGGGTTGTTGATACTATGATTAATGCTACATATACAATAGGGATAAGTCACATTGAGGTATATCTACTTGAATATTTGTAATTGTACATTTCATTTGTAATTTTTATGGACATGCACGATGTCTAGCTATTTTATCATTTGGTGAAGTTCCCACAACTCAGGTTGATGTTCAACCTACGACTCCTCTTACTACTAAAGAGTCCCAACATAATCCCCTAGAAATGGTTTTTCAGTGAGATGTTCATTTTTTACATAATTGATTAGTACTTTCTCATTCATGTACATGTTGATAATTCTTGAGATAATTGACATTTTTTTATTCATAGAGAAGCATTGTAGAGAGACTCTCTGCAAGGAGGAGGACACCAGAGGCACCTATACCCCCGAAACTAGAGGCACCTATACCCCTGATGGATGCAATGAGTCTTTGTTTTATTTACAATTGGGTCATATTTTAAATTGTCAAACTTTTTTATTGCTGGACAGTACTAGTTCAGTTACCTGATTAAGAAATATTGTCATTGATTTGCAGTCGCCAGAGATGCACAATGGTCATAGACAGAGGCGACAAGCATCAGGGTCCCATAAAAACAAGAGAAAGATACATTTTTGATGTGTTAGTCCAAGAAAAATATGTATTTTTATGTACAATCTAGTGTTAAAGTATAGGGGCACGATCCAGGACAGACGTACTTTTGTTTGCACATGTACACCAAATATGTTTTTGATACATGCACATTGAAAAGCCATAGATGGGACATCTATTTTTGTATTATAACTTTCATTATATAAAAAATATTTCCTATCAAGGCTCTTGAGATCTTCATGGTTCAATATTTTAAGTGTGATTATACACGTGTGGCCAAGAATGTTTCTATGTGTAATGTTCCAATTTTTTTATAGATTTTACGATTGCATGGAGATATCAGTTATAAATTTGAGAACAATGCACAATTAGAATATTATGTAATGACAAAAATGTACATTTTGATTTTTTTTTACCACGATCCAATTGCATATACAATTTTATATTAACAATGTTAAATTGTATTCACAAAGAAGGAACATACGTAATACACATAAGCACCCAGCACAACTAAGCAACTGATCCAACTAGGTTGAATACAAAAGTACCTTACCCACATAACAACCTAACAAACTTCTAAAGGATGCACAAAGTTGATACACCTAAGTGATGCACCTATGTGGTCTACATAAATAAAATTAGTGTTTGGCACGATGTCTTTCATCTAATGAATACATGGGATACACATCAAACCTAAAAGTATCCAAGTATTATAAGGTTGATTCAAAATAATGGTTATGAATATATCATGCACATTATGTATATTGTGCACATTATTTTATCATTTTGTTAATGTACATGGAATTTGATGAATGGCCTCGAGTAACAACTTTGAAAGAGACAAAAGTTGTGTGAGATTTTATTATAGTTTAAAATGATTAGAGAAGTACTATTATGAATCTTGTTTTATAAATTTATGTTTATGGAGTATTATTTGAAGCATTCGTAGTGTGAAGATATATATATTTTGTAATAATGGTGTAATAGGTTCGCCACTTGTTTCTAAACATAAACATGTTCCATTACATGGTTACTGACGTAATGGCAGTGTCTCCTCCTACATTTCATCGTACAAATGCTCACATATCTTGGATGACCTAGCTAAATAAATATGGGAAACAACCTTCTTTCTAGTTTCCAGTCCCATGAATGATATGAGATCCTAAGATCAATTCACCTCCACATAGAGATTGACAACTCCTTTTGCCTTGATTAAAACAAAAACAAAGAATATTTCTTGCTTAACAATGAGTCAAGTTCAACTCCTCACAACAGGTAACATAATTCTCTACAGCTGCACATGGAATAATAGTTTACAACAAGTATTTTTTCAAGAGGGGAAGATCTACAATCACCTTCAAGCTGACCTCTATGTGCAAAAATTTCACATTCACTTACTGAGCAAAACACTAGTTTCCAAAATTGACAAAAACAATGATCCCTTTTCCATGGACCCAGAGTAGAGGACCACCCTAGCACTATACCGATGTAATGAATCCAACGAAGCTGATGGTTCGTCGATCCGAGCAACGATCATCATTCTATGTCACGTTGAATCCCACCTCCTACACAATTTCAAGGACACATGTTGAATCCCTAACCGGGACATAGAATGGAAACTATGAATCAAAAAGGGATTTCGGTGGGTTGTGCAAGCGTGTTTAGGCATGTTCCAAGTGGGAACACTAGCCACACATTCACGGTCGAGAAATATGCGAAGTTGACCCCCTTGTGCAAAAATTTCACATTCACTTACTGAGCAAAACCCTAGTTTCCAAAATTGACCAAAATCATGATCCCTTGTCCATGGAACCATATTAGAGGGCCTCCCATAGCACTATCCCGATGTCTTGAATCCAATGGAGCTGATGGTTCGTCGATCTGAGAAAGCACATCAATCTATGGCACGTTGAATCCCACCTCCTACAGGCTTTCAAGGACACCTTTTGAATCCCTAACCGAGGAATAGAATTGAAACCGTGCATCAAAAAGGGCTTCTGGTGGTTCATGCAAGCGTGTTTAGGCAGGTTCCAGGTGGGAACTCTAGCCACACGTTCACAGTCAAGGAATTTGCAAATCCGACCCCTATGTGTAGAAATTGGACATTCACTTACTGAGAAAAACCCTAGTTTCCAAAATTGACCAAAAAAAGGACCCCTTGTCCATGTTGTAGGAATATATTAACCGACTCACAACTTAGGATAAAATAATTAATCATTATTTTATTAATTATTCACCCACTGGCTTAATTAGTTGGCATCCACTTGCACCTTAAAGTCAATGCATGCCATATATATCCTAGGAATGATTTATTTCTGATTTTGGGTTGATCCAGAATTAGTATACAGGACTTTACAACAGATTCTGCTTTTTCTGCTTTTTT
>LPNX011027229.1:107792-154108 GCA_001517045.1 Pseudotsuga menziesii | reverse complement strand
AGCTAGTCAACTAGGAAACTGGGAGCTTTTGTTTCCAACCCATCCTCCATTATTTTTTCTCCATTTTCTAGGATTAGCATGTTATTTCCATCTCCTTGATGAATCACTCATGCTTTTTCCAACTCGTGAGGTCCTTGATAGATTTAGCAAGTGCTTTATCCACCTATGGGGGTTTGCTATATTTTGGTAAGTCAACCTTTTTAAGCTTTATGAGTTGTTTCCATACAATTAGAATTTCCTATGAGGGATGTACTATTTATGTACACTATTATTCATAATTATTCAATGGAAGGATACACACCAATATTCATCTCTTCATTCATGTGATTCAGTCTCTTTTCTTCTCTCTTATTTTCCTGTGTATGCTTGTGAGAATTCTTAGTAGCAAGATCTATTTCCTGTGATTATTCTTAGAATCATTGCACATAGCATTGATATATTATTTCTACATGGTATCAGAGCTACAAGGTTGATCAAGTTCTACAGAGTTGAGGAGTGCTTCTAGTCTCCTATCCCTCTCTGAAGAAGAGCTTCAATATTTTCTCCTAGTTTGTTTTGCAGGTTGCAGAGATTTTATTCTTGAGCACATCAATTCAGAAATATGGATTATTCATCAGCTATAGTTCTTAATTCCTTCAACTACCACGAATGGAAATCCAAAATCTCCATTCTATTGCGCAGTAGAGGATTATATAGAGTTACACTAGCTTTGGAGAATGCGCCGAATGCTGTGATTGAGAAAGCTAAGTGGCATAATAGGTTGGATGAAGCCTATGTATTTATTTTCCTCTCTATTTATCCTGATATACTCTTTCATATAGATGGTTTGACCACTCCAAACCAAGTATGGACTCAACTGGAGTCTCTCTTTGGAGTTCAAGATGAGCTAAGAGCGCATCAATTGGAGATTGAGTTATTCTCATTGAGTCCAAGCAATTTTGAATCTCTTGAGGGTTTCTTCACCAAGTTCAAGTAACTTGTTCTAATGCTCAAGCAATGTGGGATTGAGAAGAAATATTATAAATTAATCCTTTCCATTGTTTCAAAATTGGGTCTTGATTACTTAGTTTTTGTGTCTACTTTTCATGCAACTAGGCTTGTTGTTCCTAAGTGGAAAATGCCTTCTTTAAATTCTTTTCTTGATTCACTAAAAAAGGAGAAAGATAAATTGATACATATGGGTGTCCTTAATTCTCCAAAGGGAAAGTATCATGCTCTATTGGTTCAAGGAAGAAAGAAATTCAAATCAAAAGAGAAGCAAATTGTGAAGAAGCCAAAGTCAGAAAGTGAAGATGAAGATTCATATGAAGATTTAATGAAGAAAGTTAAGAAGAAAGGGAGCACATCCAAGTGTTCTTATTGCAGCAAGGGTTTTCATTCAGATAAGAAGTGTTTCAAGAAGAATATGGACATCATTTTTCAGCTTCTTGAGAAGCACAAGATCGAAGTTCCAGATGAACTAGAGAAGCCTGCTGATTCCTCAGAACAATGTCATACTGTGCAGTTCCAAGGTGATATAACTTATGCTTTGAGTTCCAGAGTTATCTCCTTTTATAATGTATCTAATATATATTTATCCTCTGATATATCAGAATCAGAAATATCAGAACCTTTCTTTGATGATCCTCCTCTTAGTCTACTAGATTCATCTCCCAAAAATTGTGATTTTTCACTAGATATTGACTTACCTTTGAGCAGCTCTTCCTCACAAGCTTGTATATCTGATTTAGAAGATTGTTTTCAGGATGATATGCATGTCATGAAACATATAATACCACCATACATACCATCTATGATACCTATGAATAATCCAAAGACTATACAAATCCCAAGATCACTAGTTGATTCCTCATTGGTCTCTTATGCAGTGATATTTATCTTACATGGTTTGAAGTCTTTCCTATATTTCATTGGTTGGTTATCCATGTACTTAGTCATATTTGGACTGATATTAAACATGTTTGGATATATTATAAACACTTATGGTTCAGATCTTATGCCCATCCATCATTCATATTTTTACACCTATCAGTTTTCCCCAGTTGCTCATAATTTTCCTAGTCTAGCCCTATATCCTCATGGAGCCATTGAATACTTTGTCCTTGCTGTTCCATATTTTAATATTTATGATATATCAGAGTTTTATCAGCATCATATAATATCCATACAGGTGCTACATCAGATTGGAATATTGACATGTGATTCACATCACAATTTTGCAGCTATTCAGGGAATTGGGTGTGAAATAAATTGCCTTAACTTTTGTACTCTTTGGGAAGGAGTATGCACAGATCTATTTTCCATTTCAGATTATGTTTTCAGATCAGAGTTTGACAGAAGAAATAATCATTCATATAATTCTCCTACTTCATCAGTTGATGAGATACAAGGAGTCTCTCCTCTTCTTTCTTGCAGGTTCTACACTCCAGCGCATGATCATGGAGTTCATGATTTCTTCAACAAGTCCTTCATCCAAAAGTAGTTCAGTCAGCTCATTAAAGTGAATATGAATATATGTTGAAGGCACATTTCAAATTCTATGCCTTGTCCTATCTTGAGGGAGGATTTTCCCCATGTGGTTTTGCCTCTTTCCTCACTTTTCTGGACATAATAATTGTTAAAGGGTGACCATAGCCTTGTTGCTGGGCCCTATATGCATCCATATGCATCCATATTTTTTGTCATACCATCATAAATTCAGACTTATAGGGGGGTGTAGGAATATATTAAACCCACTCACAACTTAGGATAAAATAATTAATCAGTATTTGATTAATTATTCACCCACTAGCTTAATTAGTTGGCATCCACTTGCACCTTAAAGTCAATGCATGCCATCTATATCCTAGGAATTATTTATTTCTAATTTTGGGTTGATCCAGAATTAGTATATAGGACTTTATAGTAGATTCTACTTTTTCATGCTTTTCTATGGATAAGATAAAAGCTAGTCAACTAGGAAACTGGGATCTTTTGTTTCCAACCCATCCTCCATTAGTTTTTCTCCATTTTCTAGGGTTAGTATGTTATTTACATCTCCTTGAAAACTCACTCATGATTTTTCCAACTCATGAGGTCCTTGATATATTTAGCAAGTGCTTTATCCACCTATGGGGTTTTGCTATATTTTGGTAAGTCATCCTTTTTGAGCTTTATGAGTTGTTTCCATACAATTCGACTTTCCTATGAGGGATGTACTATTTATGTACACTATTATTCATAATTATTCAATGGAAGGATGCACACCAATATTCATCTCTTCATTCATGTGATTCAATCTCTTTTCTTCTCTCTTATTTTCCTGTGTATGCTTGTGATAATTCTTAGTAGCAAGATCTATTTCCTGTGCTTCTTCTTAGAATCATTGCACATAGAATTGATCTATTATTTCTACACATGTACCCAGATTAGAGGGCCACCCTAGCACTATCTCGATGTCCTAAATCCAACAAAGCTAATGGTTCATCGATCCGAGAAACGGTCATCATTCTATGGCACGTTGAATCCCACCTCCTACAGGCTTTCAGTGAGACCTGTTGAATCCCTAACTGGTGCATAGAATGGAAACCTTGCATAACAAAGGGATTTAAGTGGTTAGTGCAAGAATGTTTAGGAATGTTCGATGTGGGAACACTAGACACACATTGACGGTCAAGAAATATGTGAATTTGACCCCAATGTGCAAAAATTTCACATTCACTTACTGAGCAAAACCCTAGTTTTCAAAATTGTCTGAAAAAATGATTCCATGTCCACAGACCTAGATTAGAGGGCCACCCTAGCACTATCTCAATGTCCTGAATCCAATGGATCCAACGGTTCATCGATCTGAGAAATGATCATAATTCTATGGCATGTTGAATCCCACCTCATACAGGCTTTCAGGGACACCTGTTGAATCTCTACCCAGCGCATAGAATGGAAACCGTGCATCCAAAAGGGCTTCCGGTGGGTTGTGCAAGCATGTTTAGGTAGGTTCCATGTGGGAACACTAGCCACATGTTCATAGTCGAGAAATATGCGAATTTGACCCCAATGTGCAAAAATTTCACATTTGCTTATTGAGAAAAACCCTAGTTTCTAAAATTGACCAAAAAAAGATTTCTTTTCCATGGAACTAGATTAGAGGGCCTCCCATAGAACCATCCTGATGTCCTAAATCCAATGGAGCCTTTGGTTCATCGATCTGAGCAACGACCATCATTCTATCGCGTGTGGAATCCCACCTCCTACAAGCTTTCAGGGACACCTGTTGAATCCCTACCCGGGGCATAGAATGGAAACCATGCATCAAAAAGGGATTTCGGTGGGTTGTGCAAGCATGTTTAGGAAGGTTCCATGTGGGAATGCTAGACACACATTCACAGTTGAGAAATTTTCAAAGCTGACTCCTATGTGCATAAATTGGACATTCCCTTACTGAGCAAAACCCTAGTTTCCAAAATTGACCAAAAAAATGATCCCTTGTCCATGGAACCATAGAAGAGGGACACTCACAGGACTATCTCAACATTCTGAATCCAACGGTGTTGAGGGTTTTTCGATCCGAGCAACGTCCATCATTTTATGGCATGTTGAATCCAACCTCCTATAGGCCTTCGAGGACACTTGTTGAATCCTTACTCGGGGCATCGAATGGAAACCGTGCAACAGAATGGGATTTTAGTAGGTCATGCAAGTGTGTTTAGGCATGCTCCATGTGGGAACACTAACCACACATTCATGGTCAAGCAATATGCGAATTTGACCCCCATGTGTAAACATTTCACATTCACTTATTGAGCAAACCCCTAGTTTCTAAAATTGAAAAAAGAAATGATCTCTTGTCCATGGAACAAGATTAGAGGGCCTCTCATAGCACTATCCCAATTTCTTGAATCCAATGGAGCCGATGGTTCGTCGATCTGAGCAACGACCATCATTCTATCACACGTTGAATCCCACCTCCTACAGGATTTCAAGGACACCTGTTGAATCCCTAACCATGGCATAGAATGGAAATAGTGCATCAAAAGGGCTTCCGCTGGGTCGTACAAGTGTGTTTAGGGCTTCCTGTGGAGAAACAAATTATCGAAGTGAAGGAGATAATTATCGGATTCAAGGAGATGTCCTTATAGGATCAACTTCGAGATTCAAGGAAAATACAATAGACATATCCTAGATAGAGTGGTAGATTATGGTATTGGGCTATAAGGCATGAGTCATGTAAGTATCAATATAATACAAAAAATCCATTATGAAGCTCAGGTGCAATTTATGAAGTTGTAGCAGTATATTGAATTTATCAATCTATCAAGCGCTCAATGTATCAAATTGTAAATAATTAGTGAGACCATGAAACCAAAATATTTCACTACCACATACCTTACTACCTACCTATGGTCGTTTGAATACACCATCAGGATCACCTTTAACAACAACAGTATCCTTTGGCCTCTCGTGCTCGGAGTAAGGCAACAACTATCATGACTTTGATGAGTTCTTGTTTGGCATTGTTTGCAGCTAGAGGTTTGTGCCCATAACTATGTTTGTATAATGGTATACAATTTGACTTGGTCTATAATATTCAAATAAATAACCTTTTTTCTTTCATGCATGGGAAAACTGTGTCAAATATTCTCCTTTGATAACCCTCGACCCAATGGGAAAAACATTTCCCTCGGAGTCTCTTAATGAGACAATGAGGGTTTGCTTCCCATAAAAGCAACGTGCCAACCAATAGTCAGTGTGCCATTCATTGTCTCTAGAGGAAACCAATGTGTATATGTGCTCTACATAAAATAAAATACAGACCTAGGAGCCAGCTAACTAAACACAACTAGTCGTCAGAAATTTCAAAGTTATCAACATAATATTTGAAGCTAGTTGTATGAGATCTGAAATGTGGTCATAGTCATGTGAAATACTTGACTGGCCCTCTTCCAACTGGGATAATTCTGTAGTTATTTGTCAACCAATGGGGAGTGATACACGATCCCAGCTATCAACCCAATCTATGGATTCACAGTTGTCCCATTCACCACTGCTACATGGATAACAAAAACAAGAGAATTTTCTTGTCCACATTTCAACTATAGCATTGTCTGACATCCTAACTGAATGGAATGCATGATTTCCTTGGGAAATATTGCACTCATATAGGTGTGATCATTTTAAATCAACCACCTCCCCAAAATATATATGTACATGTTCTTTTTTAGATGATTGGTCTTCTTGCCTTCTAGCTCCCTGCCCCACACTGAAGAACACCATGCAACAATGGTCTTTGCATCTCAGATGAGCGAAATAGTTGTGAATTTCATCTCTTACCTACATAATGCAGTATTAATGCATGCATCTGCTCCATCATGTTCCCCTTTTCCATGTCGAGTCTCAAAATAGTTCCAAATATGTGGCACCTTGTGCCTCTTGTGGAGAATACACAACAATTGGAAGACACGAGAATTTTTGAATTGCCCCGCACAACCATCAGACCATATCCAATGTTGTTCCATATGTATATTGTTATCCTCCAAGTTTTGTAGAACAATTGAAAGTTGTGTTGTACAAAATCCAAGTCATGACTCTTGTCCTCACTTATGTAAAAGTGATACTCCTTCAATATAACCATTTTCTCTTCAATACTATCTTCCCCATGTATATAGGTGATATGGACCATTATGCTGACCTAATTTGAGTGATAATATTGACTATGAATCTTGTTCTGTGGTTGAAAATTGTTGTTTTCTGCAAAATTGACCACTGATAATATAGTTCCAATAGCAAATGCATCCCTGCACGCTCTAAACTACTCATCTTTCCAATGAGCCACATGTACATGCTTTACATATAGTTGCATACGAGTACTTGGTAGATCACTAATAAAGATGTACAGATAAATAGGTTGTTACATATATGAAGTAGCAATAGATGAAGGAAAAAATACTATTCAGGAACTCGTTACTAACCTGAGAGGTGACCAATTGTATTTTCTTCCTTTCATTCCCTCTAACGATATCATACGTGACATATTTGAATGACTGCAAGTTCACTTCATGTCTCCCAAGTTCATTCTCATCTGTGACATGTATGCATTTGTCCAAAAATTTCATTCCACCACACCTTGGGAATGTCCCATCTACGCAAGGCCTTTGATAAAATTTGCAGCCTTCTATCCTCCTACACAATATGCTATGGATAAACTCTATAGATGATGTCCATGGCAATGTAGTTGAGAATTCCTGCACAAGAGTGTTATGCAAAACACACAATATATGTATATATGTGTCATAATAATAAGCGTAATCAATGTGATATCGACAACAACGTGTGTTATGAGTTGTGTTTATTTTAACGTACCATGGTTTTCATTTCTCGAAGGATCTTTGGCCCAAGTTAAGTTCATTGTGTTCATGCCTAAATCTCTCATATAATTCTGTTTGTGTCATGTCATGATAATGTTTAATGTGGGGCTCACGATCCCTTGAACCCATTCTCAATTTTAGTACATCTTTTTGGTTGGATGAAGGTCTACTATTGTCACGCCAAAACTCTTGCACCAATCCCTTTACTGCATCAATGAGCTTCATATCGGAGCGTGTCAACCTGCCAACAAACGACTAGACATCTGTTTGACCAGAGTCAAGTTGTTCTCTTCTAGAATAATACCTATGGAGTGCTTTGATATCCAATCCTACAAGTTTGGATGTAGGATTAAGAAGGCAAAGGGCCCTAGTGCTTTTTTTCATGATTGAATGTGACAACACACGAAGAGTTGCATTGTGATCCTTTGAACAAGTTTTCTTTCCAATATTACTAAATGCATCTACCAAAATTCTGACAACATAAGAACTTGGTTCAGAACTATTTATCATCTTTATCCTTACTTTTTTCCTAACAACAATCATAGACCTAGATTTTAACAACGATATAAATAATCTACATTTATCTCCATCACATTTAGAATCAAAATAGTTGACAAGTAGCTATTGAGCTTGATATGCAATACTGTGTTTAGACAGCGTACCTTCATGCGAACCAATGAGACTTTCATCGAACTATATACATTTTGTAGTTATTCGTCATGAAGTTGCTAATGGAGGTAGGGAGGTTGGAATTGCACCCTGTACCATATCACCCGATTGGTTTGGCATTTGAACATGACCTCCATGTCCTTCCATGTCTTCCTAACGGTTGGACGGTGGAAATTGGAAATCCTCTTGGGTGGTATGAATAACATTGTCTTCTTCGAGCATGCCTTCAGCATTCAATGTCTCTCTAAATTCGTCACGTGTATACCCACATGCAATTAAATCTGCAAAGGTTTATGGTGGCCTTGATGTGCACCTACTTTTTACTCCTTGATCAGTGCCATGTAGTGCTCGTTCTTCTACTGATATGGTGACCAAAGGCCCCTGAAGCGAATGCTTTTGTCTTTCTTGATGTGGATTGGTAGGAAGAACTGTGGCATCCTCAACAACTGGAATTGGTTGAGTGTCCATAGAGGGTCTTCGATTGGTCATGTGATTTCTTTTCTTCTCTCTAATTTATTCAACGATTTCATTGGGTATCTGCTTCCTTGCTGATTTTCTTGCTCAATTGCGTGAGTTTTCCATGACCACAATGATCAATGATATATATGGTTTCCTTTGCTAGCTTTTCAATGGGAAACTACCCCGGCTTGGTTTCTTTCTTGCTCAATTGTGTCTAGATACGCAAGATGGGGGGAATATTGGGAAGAATGTTGCCTTTGCTAGCTCCTTAATTCCAAGAAAAACAATGGTAGAGATGCTCTATGTTGCTCCTCAATGGGAAATTCCCCAAGCTTGGTTTCTTTCTTGCGCAATTGTGTCTACATACTCTTGAGCTAGGGGGGAGATTGGGAAGAATACATTGCCTTTGCTAGCTTCTCAATTGGAAGAAAAACAATGGTAGAGATGTTGTATGGTGCTTTTGAATGGGAAATTCTCCAAGCTTGGTTTCTTTCTCGCTCAATTGTGTCTACATACTCCAGCACAATGACCAAGTTAGTGTTTCGTTTTCTAGCTCCTGCATTGCAAGAAAAACAATGGTGGAGATGCTCTATGTGGCTCCTATCTCAATTAATGGATTCTTTCTTGCTCAATTCATTCTTTATTTCTTGCTCCTCAATGTATACCATGCTCCAAGAAATACTTAGAAACTTGTGGTGGAGATGCTTGATTCACAAAACAATTTTGTGTGAAAATATGGTGAAGAAGATAATGTTCACGCATTGTCTATAACTTGAATTTGTGCACGGACTGTAAAACCTGTGAAAATGTCTTAGAGTGCTTCTTGGACAATGAATGCTACCATTTATACTGAGAATAAATGTGCATGCGTTATTGTTAGCTAAAACGAGGGCGCGTTTTGGATACATAAAATGCGTGTGCATTTTACTCTAATAGAATTTTGGAGCATTTAAGAAGATAGTTGCATGGCTAAGGGATCATTCAAGGTTTAGGGGAATTAACAAGCACTCCCTTAGTATTTGCGCCTTAACATCACCCCTTTCTTCAACCTAACTATATTGTTTTACAACTCTAGGGATGTCTGTGTGAGAAAAATATAGGTTAAGGAGCGTTAGTAATAAGGGGATACATGGGGATATGTGTGTGTATGTGTGTGTGTGAGTGATATAGGTTAGGGGGTGTGGTATAGCTGATTTCACCACTCTAGGTGAATCTCACTTTGTATGGCCTTCCCCTGTCCCGCTGTAGACTCCTTAGACCCCATGGACCATTTTTTGTCCTTTGATGTTTCCTTGATCATCCCTAAAAACATATGAAAAATGATACACGTGAATTTTAAATCTATAAGTTCATATATATGTGGGTTTGACCTCTAAAACTGTGTACATCGGGATGTGTGCATAGTCCAAATACTTTTGGAGTTTTCCTTGACATGGATCCAACTCATTTGACTCCTGGCCTTCCCTATGCCTTGAGATCGCTCAGATTCGACCTTTCATTACCCCTTTGAAAAGTTATATGAGGAACCCCTTGGTACATTGAAGGCAAGAAGAGAGAATTGAGAGGAAATAAACTATAGTCCATTGTTTCCGGAACTTATGCTTGAGTCTGCATCCCTTTGTCCCTTGGAGCACTAGTGTGTTCTTCCCAAGCTTTCCTTTTGCTTGTGAGCTTGCTATCGAGAGATGGAGAATTGAGGTGGTGGAGGCCCAAGTGGGGGATTCAGTTTCTCTGGTTCACAGACGTGCCATTAGAGGTTGTATCTTGTAATCTCTGATTTATATTAATAGAAATATATTTTCCTGTCCAATAATGTCTATTTGAATGAATATTTTATCAGGGATTATGTCAAATGCTTGTACATTATTGATTATATATGCTAGAATAGATATAACACCATGATATATAGAATGCTTGTATTGTTTACTTGTTGTTGAGGAAGTAATCGATCAATTCAAGCCAAAGATTGGAAATCTCAACGGGGATCTACTTCAACCTTCCGGAATAAGGTACGAGGTCTGATCCTTTAGTATTAGACATTTAATTTCTATTGCATATTTGAAAGGATTGATTTCTGGAGTCAAGCTGTCTGTTGTGGTACCCCAAGCCATAGGAATTTCTCTCCGTAATAGAATTGGTGACTCTGCTGGGGAGTTCCTAGTAGTTGTCCTTTGGGGGTTGTTTTATCGACATTCAATGAATTTGAATTGCTCTTTCTCTCTTGTTTTTGTGTCGGGCCTGGGGGCATCTATGCCTGGTAGAGTCTGATTGGTGTGAATTTTGTCTTAGCCTGTCTGTTTGCCTTGATTTTATGCACCTTTCTTCTTGTACGCGAGTTTTTAACTCATAGTCGTGTATACACGCGGGTTCCTCTACTATTTCTGCGTATACACGCGGGTTTACTGCGACCAGTCGCATATACCCTTACTTTTGCCTTTTTGTGGAAGATAATTGGTTGCTGGGTGAATTCTGATATTTGTTGAGTCTCCTTTGGCACTGCCTGAGTCTATTTAGACCTCTGTTTTTGACCGAAAACATTTTTTTCAGGCTATTTTTTTTTTAAGAAGGTTCTTGTCATGGCATTTTCGATTTTTTGTTTGATATTAGTGCATTAGAGTTCTTTTACCTTAGTGCTTTGCTTGAGTACTGTTTGGGTGTGCTTGCGGAGTCTAGGGGTCATAGAATCATTCTTTTGCTTTTTGCATCTCATTTTATTTCAAAAAATCCAAAAACATTTGCTTATCATCATGCATTGCATTTTGCACTTTGCATTGTACTTGCACTAGATTTGCTTTGGAGTACTAGTTAGGACTTCATATAGGAAAATTTGCATTCATCATTTGAAGAAGAATTTCGCATTTCACATAGTAGCATACCCTATTTTCATGGACACAATGCATTTGCATTGATTGTTAGGTGTGCATTTTACTTCATGTTGCGTCATAACACCATTAGTTGCACGGTCATATCCCTTTTTTGAGTAATAAAGCCAACTAAAATCAACGCTAAATAAAATGAATTACACTCTTTTCTTTTCTAGGGTGCACCAACAAGCCTAGGTTTTAGGATCTTGGAATAGTTCATTGTAAGTCAATTCTCCAATATCACTAAACAACAACATGTATGTGTCTGTCCAGGTGAGTGTGTGAAATCCTTGGTACAACCAGTGTTTCTTAGGATCCTCCTCTCAAAAGGGAGTTAAGCACAAGGCAGTGTGAGCGGTTATTGATTGGGATGACCCCTAGTCATAACTGAGTAGCACCGGAGATATTTCTAGGATTGTATTCGTATCTAGGAGCTCTTTCGAGAGTTTCGAGCTTTGCTACCCTGCCCATATGGTCAATCTCGCCTGCGACTGTCTACCTGAGCATTGATTATATTCAGGTGACCTTACTGGCCTTACCTAGGATATCAAGGGGGTACTTTGCACGGGTTATTCTACAGGTGTCCAGGCCAGGTTGGGGTCGGACAACATAGTCGCTTTACGTGTTGAAGCTGAGGGCCACAATAATTGGTTACGCACCTTTGCTTGTTGTGTATCGGAGTCTCAAGCCTCTCCTAGGAGAGACATACCTACTTCATTCGGGAACTCATTTATCGAGCCCTTGTTTGCTTGCATTTGGCTTTATATTTTATTAGTGATTTCTCTATGCATGATAGTTGGCCTAGGGTTTATGTAAATAGAGAGTCTTTTTTATTTTTTGAGTCATTGTGGATTTGGGTGCGGTTCCTCATCGTTCTCGTCGTTTAGCGGGACTTCCTCCTTCTAATTCTCCTCCTCCTTTGGTAGAGAGACCTAGATATTCTAGGTGGACTATTTCACACATTGATACACACGCCATGGGAGACCATTTAGAGGATATTCCTGAACCACCTCCTCCCATTCGTGTAGACGATGGGGAGTTTACTCCTACTTACGATCCTTCACCTGACTTGGCTAAGTTAGGTCCTGTGATTTCTAAGATAGGAACCATGCATGATAGACCTACTCACTCTAGGGTTGATTCCCCATTGACACGTTACTAGTATGGAATGCTGGAGGATGCCGAGACTCATTTTGAACCTGCCAGCACTAGCTACGGTAGTTATGCTATGTCTGGTTTCCCTACACAGGATTTGGCATTTCATGTCGAATCTGACTTTGAGCCTAACAATATGCCTGGGGGCACTCTCATTCCTTACCATGCGGAGAGGTTTGGGAGCACTAGTCACATTGCACCTTCCGTCTCAGTGGTGGAAGCTACATCGTATATCCATCCTAGGTCTAGGGTTAGCGATTCGATTAGCATACCAGATCCGAGATGAGTGACAATAGGTGGTAGCACGTATGTTATTACTCATATTCCTTCGTCCTCGATCCCTAGTTCTTCAAATGTACATCCTCCACCTTATTCACGTGGTCCTTGGAGCCGATATATGGCTACGAGTCAGGTCCATACTGTGGTTACTAGACCGATTATGTCTCAGGTTTACATACCTCCCATTGCTTCGGGAGGTGTTGAGGCCTAGAAGTTCGCAGGTGGCAACAATAAAGGATTATCCCCAATCAATGTTCCCAACTAGCCCATTGACTTTTTGGTATAGGGAATCTGTCCGGTTTGCGGTCCGGCTACCGTAGGTCAAGTAACAAAACAAAGGTTTTACCGGTTGCGGCCTGGTCCACTGAGTTTTTGTATTTTTTACTTAATGTATGAAATGCAAAGGCCTAATTAACAATGCAGGGTGATTGAGATGCAGGGAGCAGTCACAATGTGATGCGCAGGTTCTTACCTCTCGTCTTAGGATCACAAGCATCTGCATCACACATGCAAGAATGAAACAAACTAACTCTCCATCTAACTACCTATCTATCCACCTATCCTCAGGGAGCCAGAATATGATTTATTTATGAGTAATGTGGATTATTCATGTATTATAAATAGAAATTACAGGTATCTGATATTCTTCTCTACAACACATGAAAGATTAAAGATATTTCAACAATCATATAGCCAACTGTTTCATAAGCAGCATACATTACTCATAGTGGAAATCTTCATAAAATAAATTCGAAAACATTCATACAAGAACATAGGTTCAATGAGTTAGAACGGTTTCACAGTTAATGGACATAAAGCTGAAAACGAAATAGTTCCTCTTCAACAAATCCATAGCACAACATTTGAATATTCCACCAAGCTTTCTCCAACAGGAAAACTGTAATTTTCTATTGCGAAAGGAAATAGTTCTTCTTACAATATGTCTTCACCAGTCTCCCTGGGAAAAAGTCCCTCCCTTCTTCTAAGTCTTTTACAATTATCAAAAAGGGTTAGACTGTTGGGCTGCCCAAAGTGACCTTTGGGCTTCCCAACCTCTCGTCTCCCAATGTTCTATTTTTCTTAAATGTTTTACAAAAATTAGTTACAAATTATAATGATGACCAGCCCTTCATGAGGAAGGGCCCACTTGACTATCCAGAAACTTCCTCCACGCTGCAGCCTCATTAGCGATGCCTTCAAAAGTACAAGGTTCTAAAAACTAAATATTTGTCTCAAATTTCTCAGCTTCTTTCTTGATAGCCTCGACCCTGGGTGTACTCAATCGGAGCTGATCTTCTAGAAGCAGTACAATGACGGCTGGGTGATCTACTTGGATTCTCAAGATCAGATCATCCATGGATTTGATATCCTGCACCTTAGCTTCTTCCTCCTGGAATCTCTTCTGCAATAGCTCCACAAAGGCATCGTGATCTGGGAAAAATTCAATCCTCTCCTCTGCTTTTATGTGGCACCGGTTGTATGTACTGAGAAGTCTTCTAAAGAATTTAGTGCATAATCCCTTTGTCTTCGTTACTTCCTTCTTGAAGTCTTCAACAGTATTTATAGCAAACTCCACTAGGTTATAGTCCCGTTTGAGGGCCTGCTGGTCTTTTGCCGGTAGCTCTGCTGGGGTTTCCTCGTTGTTCTCCAACCTTTCCATTCATACAGTCAGGGTATCTAGGATGTCCTAGGACCTGTACACAAAGTAGGATGCAGTTTCCAGGATCTTCTCCAATCGACCATCAATCTGCAGCACTTTACACCTTTCTTTTTCAACAGCATCCTGCAGCTGCAGCATCTTGGTTTTCTGGGTCAATACATGCTGCTTGAGAGGCTGAAGATCAACCTGCTATTCTCTTGCTACTTCCAAAGCAGTGTTCAAAGTAGAAATCTACTCCTGATGTTCGTTTCTCAGTTCTTGGGTGTGCATATCATTGGCCTGCAAGAGGATCTTCAGTTGTTCTTCTAGCTCCTCCACCTTTTCCAGTAGCTGTCCCTTCTCACCCTTTAGATCTTGGCATTCCTTCTGCACTTTCCCTAGGGCCTCTTGTGCCATTTCCTTGACTTGCATTTCTACTTGGAGGTCCTGTACTTCAGCTCTGGAGGACTTCATTTCCCTTTGCACATCCTCATATTTCCTTTTGAGCCTATTGCTATCTTCCCTCTCTTTCCTCAATGTATATTTTAATTGAGCCGATGTTTTCTTGGATTGTTCCAAGTCCATCATTATCTTGCCTACATTATCCTCTGAAGCTTGGATGAATGCGGACCCGGCTCTTAGGGTAAATCTTAGATCCTGGTCTGTTCCTAGCATAAGAACAGTATCTGTTATCATTTTACCAGGTAGACCTTCTGCCTCAACTTTCCTCTCTGTCCTCTTTATTATTCTTTTTGTTCCCCTATCATAATGTACAGTGTTGAAATCAAGGATTTCCTTTCCCTTTTCCTGCACAAAAGGGACCAGCTTGAGCGTGGGAACCATGGGTATGATGGTAGCAAGTACTTGAGGGGTCTAAACCTTGGGTTTCTCCATCTCCTGAGTCTTCCCTGTTGCTGTTTCAAAAGCTGACTGCTGTGTGAACTTTATTCTTTCAGCTTCTTGCTTTTGGAGCTCCTCATCGAGCTTTCTCCTTGCTTCCTCTGTTTCTTTTCTAGCTGCTTCCTCTGCTTGCTTTCTCAGCTGCTTCCTGAGCAGTTCTTCTTTCTTCTTCTGTATGAAGCCTTTATGTAGCCTCTTTTTCCAACCTCTAGGCTTCTTCATCCCTCCTTTTGGCCTCTTCCTCAGCCTTAGCCTATTTGTCCCCTTTTCCACCTTTGGTGGTGATCTTTTTCTTGAATCTTCTCATTAGCATTGTCATGTTTGGGGCATTTCGGAAGACAAATTATTCCTTATCAAAATGGTGGGTATACTCAAAGTGCACCTTGTGTTCTTTGCAATGCTCAATAACCTTGCCTCGGGTGTCATTTCTGTGGTAGGGCATCTCCCCAAAATGGAACTTCTCCAACTCCTCTACGAATTCAGCAGCTTGTTTCACCTTGGTGAATTTGTAGCTTCCTAGCTTGAATGGCAAAGGAGGGTAGGAAGTATTCTTATGTTCAAATAGAAAAATGCCTATTCCATCTATGAACACTTGTCTAACTACCTCCTTGTAGACTATGTAATCCGTTGCATATTTGGGCAGCAGTGAAGGTGGTCTTGATCCTTCGAACATCCGGAAGTACATGCCATTTTTAGTTAAGAAATAATCTGGGTATTCTTCTATCACTTGCATGGCTTCTTCCAACATTCAGTCACACTCCTTCCGAAAAATGAGTGTGTACAGTGGCATAATGAAGTGCTCACAGACCTCTCTGTAATGGCTATGGTACTGGTGAGCCCACAATGGTCTATAAGCGGTATAAACATGCATTCTTTTCCTGTCCCATATGCACCCTAGACCGAGGAAAGCCTGGTTGCACAATATGCAATCTATTAATATTGAACTCATATAGAATTCTGATCTTTTTCGGGACTCTCCCTCCAAGGATGAGGTCAAGCACGATGAAAGACTGCTGGATACGATGCTGGCCCAATTGAAGACTGTTCCTTGGGTTGCCACATGAAAAATAATGGGTATCCATTGAAGCTTGAAGAGTCTGCCGTGCGCTCTCCCAAAGATCCTATTAAGTATCAGAGCTATAAATCTGTAGGGAGTCCTCAAGCTCACTGTATCATACTCACTGGCCAGTCTGTATCGATAATGCTTTCCCTGCAACATCATTCTCTTTAGGGTTTCCACCAGGTCCATTCTGATGCTGTTCAGCCAATCATCGGACAAGAAAACTTGGGTTTCTGGTAGGTGATAAGCCAATGCCACATATCCAGGGATAAATGCAACATAGCCCTATCCTTCAACATTTCCCAGAATCATCGTGGTTGTATCTGCTCGGGGCAGAATCCAGCCAATTACCTCAGAGCAACTTTCATGAGAGCAGATTTCTCTATGTTAGCATAGATGGATTCTTCCTCAAGGCCCATGTCAGGAACCTCCCTACGGGAAATCAATTTATATATTTCACTGCATTTGTACTCGGGTTCAACACCAGAAACACATTGAGTGTCTTCATATATGTACTCGGTCTTTGTGACAACCTCTACTTCTGGTTCTGCTTCGACCACAGGGGCCTTCTTCTTCTGCCTCTTGGACATGGTGGATTTGAATTCTTCCTGCCATATATAGCATTGTAACATTGAGAAATTCAAGGCACAGACATTTATATGACAGTGTGCATAGTTTTAATTCTTCAATGTGTATCATGACAGCAACTAGTCCATGAAGCTAGGATATAAGCCCTTTGGGCTGAATAATCAAACTAGTATGCATTACTGTGCAATGTGCCATTTTTCCTATGTCTAATATGATAGTGATCACTACAACAAATGCATGCACTGTACAGCCCTGAAATGCCCTGACTATCAGAACTACTGAAACCAATGTGCAGTATTCTATGACCTTATCTATATCTAGCATGAATCAAACTCTGTCCTGTGCAATAAAATGAGCAATCTACTACTGCTGTATGATACTAAACAATTTATCAACCATATTTGGGCCAGCATAAAATCTACATTAGTACGTAATGTGCCATTTCTCCCAAGATAGCAATCCATGAAGCAAATGAACGTATATCAAATGCAAGGTGCGGCATTTAGCAATTTTGTCTATTGCATAACAAACAAAGAATAGGGTTGAATACATCAAGATCGTGCTAGTTGCCTATGTTTTCCAACACCAAACATTTTAACAATATAGCCCAGCAGACATAAAACTGACGAAGACTCATGCGGTTTGCGGCAAAATAGTTACATTAACTCGACTACACATTTCGTTCTCTCTGGGTATTATTATCACTTTTCTGCACACGACGCTTCCATCAAAGCCACTACCCATGTTTTTTTCAGTTAAAGAACTAGAATAGCGGCATAGCCCTTTTAACCATCTAGGGTTTCGGACGACTTAACACAAAAGAGCTGCGCAGAGCTGCACAAGCAACAAGGCTGGGATTCGAGACCACGGGTAACATGAAATTCGACCAAAACAAGGAACCATCAAATGCCACAGGAAAAACCCCCACCAAACCTTCCACTGTGCCTCATCGTCACATACGAGGAAGCTAGGTGCAGGCGTTGTAATGGCCTCTTGCACCACCTCCATCAAGTATGCGCATGGTCGCACACCAATGGCCGCGGGCCAAAATAATTATTTCGTACATTAAAAATGCCCCCAACCGTGAACAAGATTCCTCAATACGTGGGTGCTATCACAAGGAAGACAAAGGAACGACTGTAGCAAAACCTAACCGCAGGTAAAACCCCTGTACGCATGTAAAACGGGGTTAAGGGGACACAATCCTAGTAAAACACCCAACCGCAGCAAACATCACCAAAAACTTTGAACAGAACGAGGTAGGGCAACAACGAGCCTACCTGGCAGCAACGCATAACTAACGGGGTGAAAGTGGTCAGGCTTCCTCAACTACCACCTGGATGAGAGTACCGGCATGGTGGTCCACGAGCTTCGAGGGGTCGACAGCATAGGATGATCATGACAGTTCGAGCAAAACAAAACAATAGAATAATCCAACTTGCTTATCCCCATATATACAAATGGTTAGCACGTGTGATGGGTTGTAAATCAGATAGGAAACAACTTTGGGTCGGAGGGTAAAATGTAAAGCCTTCCGCAACGGTGGAAAGCCACAACCTAGATCTAACTGCAGCGATAAGCAAGGCGAAAAAAAAAAACGATCGGACGTCGGAGGGCTCTTAGGATCGGATGATGAAAGCCAACTTTTCTCTGTAATGGCAGAAGGTCGAACCGCGGATTCATCCGCAACTGCGGGACCCAAATACTTAAAACGTTAAAGGGCTGATGGGAAAAGAAGCAGCTTTCCTTCCACAACAGTGGAAGAAAGAAACGATAAAGTTTTCGATTCAAAACCAATATTCCGCCGAGGCAAAACACATACATCGGAAAGAACATTGAAAATCAAACCCCAAACTCATCCGCAACGGCGGAGGCCAAATGCAAAGATCCGTCCACAACGACGGACAAAGAAATAACCACACCTTTCGACGTAAAACCAAAAGTTATCCGCAACGGTGGGAAAAGAAAAGGCAAATACCTCCGCAACGGCGGGAATGTCAATTAAACAAACTTCTGATTCAGAGTGGCTTCAAAGGTATTCAAAGATAACGATAAGGCTTGATGAAAAAGGGAATTTTTTCAGCATTAGAGGGAGATGTAAACAGGTGGTAAACCAATTCAGCATAAGAAACCCTTTCCGAAAGCTCCCTGACCAAATCAAAGCATAAAATCAAGCTTGCCCAAGCTAAAGGAGGGTCCTAAATTTTTTTGAAATTTTGGGAAATTTGTTGCAACTACAACAATTGGTGACTACCTGGTGAACCCCAGATCTCTGAATTAACTCCTTCCCAGTGCAAGACTGTCTGAATAAAAATGAAATCTTCTAGACGCTTGTATTCCTAAGCAAGCCAAATAATGCATTTAAATTATTTAAAGAAGTCCACTCCTTTGGGAGATGGTAACATCAGAAGTATTGCAACTCTGAATAACTCTTTTGAGGCCAACTAAGTGAGGTTTATTTTTCCTGTTCTCACGTAGTTTACAACTTGGACACCACAGGATTGTAACAGAGTGTAAATAGTATTATCCTTTTGTTCCTCATTCCCATGCCAACTGCACTTTTGTGCCTTTTGAACTTTAGTTCTTTTGATATGAGTCCTCCTGCAGGCCTTTCTTACTGAATTTTAATTCAGGATCCTCTATCCCATAGTGTCCTTTTGTGTGAACAATGTACTTCATATTTCAGTTCACGGACAGAGAGGATCTTGTGGCCATTTAGTACTTCATGCTTTGATATTTTTCTTTGATATGTATTGTTTTCTTTAAGGAGTTTTGACTCTTGATAGCTTATTGCTTTTCTGAATATATGACATGGGATCATTTATATATGATATACTGTTTTACTCTGCTTCCTTTCTGTGAGTCTTTTGTTGTCACCCCCTTGGGTATTTAAGATGTGAAATGGATGGAGCCTCTAAATAGTATTCCAGACCTCTTTTACTTCTGAGTTATTTACAGGGGTTAAGTAAGACTTCAATGAATGCATTGCCAGTTAGGAACACTGCTACTAGAAGACATTCTATACTTTAAAGCACAGTCTTTTTCTCAAGATTTCAGTTAATAAAGAACCCTAATGTTTCCATTGCAACCAAAAGTTTGCCTCTTTATTCAAAACCAAAAGAAATGCTAGAAAAGCAAATAAAAGAACACAACATTAAATCAGATAACCAAAACTAAAAGCATCCGAGCATTAAAGAACACAAAATCAATTTATTTATGTACAAAGCAAAAGAAAAAAAATTATTTCCCACTCCTGAAAATCTTTAATCATGGGGGGTTAAGGGGTGGGATGAATAATAGAAATGAGTTGTTTAACCATGATCTAGCTATGCTGTTTTTGAAACTGAACACATGTCTACTATTCTATAATCATTTCTTACAGCCTGAGGAAGTTGAAGGAGCTCAGGTTGAGTGTCAGTTATATAACTAGCCTTCCTTGAAGTAATATGTCTTAACTCAAACTCAGTCAGATAATTTCCCAGGACAGAATCAGTAGATTCATTTCCCTCTCCTAACTTAGTGACATTGTGCTTCATGTAGGGATCTCTTAATATCTTAATTAGGTTTTGGATTCCCTTCTGAGGTAACCATAAGTGAGACCAATCCGAAGCAAAATACCCATTCATTCTTGCTATCCAATCTCGGTTCAGGATCATTCCATAGCCATCATGTATGTCTGCTACTACAATGTCAATGTAATGACATGTCCTTTTATTTGCAGACAATCAAATCAGAACATTCTCCATCTCCCCCACTACTTTGACACTGGTCTTGTCTAGTTGAGTGACGTCCCAAATAGTAGGTTTTAGCTTCCCATTAAGTTTTTTGCAAACTGCCAGAGGCATAACATTCATCGATGACACAGAGTCCACAAAAAAATTATGCACCTTATGATTCAAAATTTCAAGAGTCACAAGAAAAGGTGGAGCGCTAGTTTTCATTGTCCTAGTTAATTCGATTTTTTCTTCCACAGGTTCATTTTTTGTGGGCATCTCCTCTTTAATTCTGTCATCCTTTCCTTCCTCATCATCTTCCACGGGTTTGGCAGGTTCAACGAGTGGCTCTTTTTCCTGTTTGCAAGTACCAGATTTAGGCATGCCATCTTTAGCATTCACATCTTGCCTCTTGACTTTCTCTTGCAATTATTTAACCTTTAGAAGTATTGCATTGTCCTTAATTTCTAGGTTCTTACCTTTTGTGGCTGTAGGTGTATATTGAGACTTGAGAGCATTTTCTTCTGTGTTAAACAGCGAAACCCCATTCCATAAGAACATTGTATCATCCCCTTGCTTCTCTATGGTATGTTATTTTCCTCCTTTTTCACCACTGTCTTCAGTCAATTTGAAGTTCAACAACTTATTCATTACCAAAGACATTGAATTCAACCATTGAGGGCATTTCTTCTTAGAGTGAGGTTGCTGGTGAAAAGTGCAAAAATTATCTCCCCCTATTTCTGTTATATTTACTGATGGCAGATGTGGGGGAGGGACTTGCTATTGGTTATTATCCTCTCTTTCTGGATAATGGGGTTTATGAGTTTTCTGAACTTCCCTCCCTTTCTCCAGGTCTATTATTCTATTGGATAAATTCTGCATCATTTTCAATATTCCTTGATAATCATGTGGGTGATCTTCTTTAGGATTAGACAGTAGTAAATCTCTTCTATCTGTAGTTTCCTTTCTAGGTAGATCTGGATAATCTTCTACACTTTCCCTCTCCGTCTCTACTCTTTCGCCCTCTTCATAAGTTTCTACCAATGTAGGTTTGGCCTTCATCTTGGAAAACATGGCCAGCTCAGGTCCTAGGGCTGAGGTAAAATACTCAATTAAGACCTTGTCTGAGGGTCTGTCAGTTTCTGAAAAGTTCTTTAGGTATATTGAAAATCTTTGAGTGAAACTACATACTTTCTGATTCTTCTCTTTTCTTAACAAACCAAGACCTTTCATTAATGAGGCATGCATTTTCCGGGCTGTATATTTACTCCTGAAAACCTTTTCGAAAGAGTTCCAGTCTGGGATCAAGTTTGCGGGCAAGGCAAAGTACCATGAAGCAGCTGCCCCTTTCAGGGTATGAGGGAATAATCTACAGACAACATCTTTGTATTCCCCAGCCCTTAACCTTTCTATTGCTAAATAAAAACTCTGCAAGTGATCATCTACAGCGGTCTTCTCCTCAGGGTCAAACTTAGGAAGTAGCTTCTCAAAACCTTGAGGTAAGTTATGCAATGGAGGCATAAGGCTCAAAGGTGATCTAGCTCTCCAAGAAGGTAATGGGTTGGGCTGGTTCACAATCACACCAGCCATGAGTACAGGAAAAATAACACAATCTGATCAAAGAACAACATAGGGTGAGAACAGGCTTTCTGACTTCAAAGGTATAACCGAAAATTGTAAGTACTTGGGTCCGGTTACAAGCTTCAAATATCTGCTGGTAAGGTAATATTGGGAAAACTAATTTTCCACGGCCAGCCATGCACTGGCAGCCCTCCTTCTAGCGCCAGAACTGTTGAGGCCTGGAAATTCACAGGTGACAACAGTAAAGGATTCTCCCCAATCAACGTTCCCAACTAGCCCGCTGACTGTTTGGTATAGGGAATCCATCCGAATTGCGGTTTGGTTACTGTAGGTCAAGTAACAAAACAAAGGTTTTACCGGTTGCGGCCCAGTCCACCGAGTTTTTGTATTTTTGACTTAATGTATGAAATGCAAAGGCCTAATTAACAATGCAGGGTGATTGAGATGTAGGGGGCAGTCACAATGTGATGCGTAGGTTCTTACCTCTCGTCTTAGGATCACAAGCATCTGCATCACATATGCAAGAATGAAACAAACTAACTCTCCATCTAACTACCTATCTATCCACCTATCCCCGGGGAGCTAGAATATGATTTATTTATGAGTAACGTGGATGTAATATAAACATAAATTACAGGTAGCTAATATTCTTCTCTACAACACATGAAAGATTAAAGATATTTCAACAATTAGATAGCCAACTGTTTCATAAGCAGCATACATTACTCATAGTGGAAATCTTCATAAAATAAACCGAAAAACATTCATACAAGAACATAGGTTCAACGAGTTAGAACGGTCTCACAGTTAATGGACATAAAGCTGAAAACGAAATAGTTCCTCTTCAACAAATCCATAGCACAACATTTGAATATTCCACTAAGATTTCTCCAACAGGAAAACTGTAATTTTCTATTGCAAAAGGAAATAGTTCTTCTTACAATATGTATTCAGCATTCTCCCTATGAAAAAGTCCCTCCCTTCTTCTAAGTCTTTTACATTTATCAAAAAGGGTTAGACTATTGGGCTGCCCAAAGTGACCTTTGGGCTTCCCAACCTCTCGTCTCCCAACATTCTATTTTTCTTAAATGTTTTACAAAAATTAGTAACAAATTATAATGATGACTGACCCTTCATGAGGAAGGGCCCACTTGACTATCCAGAAACTTCCTCCATGATGCAGCCTCATTAGCGATGCCTTCAAAAGTACAAGGTTCTAAAAACTGAATATTTATCTCAAATTTCTCAGCTTGTTTCTTGATAGCCTCGACCTTGGGCATACTCAATCGGAGCTGATCTTCCAGAAGCAGTACACTGATGGCTGGGTGATCTACTTGGCTTCTCAAGATCAGATCATCCATGGCTTTGATATCCTGCACCTTAGCTTCTTCCTCCTGGAATCTCTTCTGCAATAGCTCCACAAAGGCATCGTGATCTGGGAAAACTTCAAGCCTCTCCTCCACTTTTATCTGGCACCGGTTGTATGTATTGATAAGTCCTCTGAAGAATTCATTGCATAATCCCTTTGTCTTCTTTACTACCTTCTGGAAGTCTTCAATAGTATTTATAGCAAAATCCACTAGTTTATAGTCCCGTTTGAGGGCCTGCTGGTCTTTTGCCGGTAGCTCTGCTGGGGTTTCCTCATTGTTCTCCAACCTTGCCATTCGTACAGTTAGGATCTCTAGGACGTCCTGGGACCTATCCACAAAGTAGGATGCAGTTTCCAGGATCTCCTCCAATCGGCCGTCAATCTGCAGCACTTTACACCTTTCTTTTTCAACAGCAGTCTATAGCTGCAGCATCTTGGTTTTCTGGGTCAATACATGCTTCTTGAGAGGCTGAAGATCGACCTGTTGTTCTCTTGCTACTTCTAAAGCAGTGTTCAAAGCAGAAATATGCTCCTGATGTTCATTTCTTAGTTCTTGGGTGTGCATATCATTGGCTTACAAGAGGATCTTTAGCTGTTCTTCTAGCTCCTCCACCTTTTCCAGTAGCTGTCCCTTCTCACCCTTTAGATCTTGGCATTCCTTCTGCACTTTCACTAGGGCCTCCTGTGCTGTTTCCTTGACTTCCATTTCTACTTGGAGGGCCTGTACTTCAGCTCTGGAGGACTTCATTTCCTGTTGCACATCCTCATATTTCCTTTTCAGCATGTTGCTATCTTCCCTCTCTTTCCTCAATGTATCTTTTAACTGAGCGGATGTTTTCTTGGATTGTTCCAAGTCCATCATTATCTTTCCTACATTATCCTCTGAAGCTTGGATGAATGTGGACCTGGCTCTTAGGGTAAATCTTGGATCCTGGTCTGTTCCTAGCATAACAACAGTATCTGTTATCATTTTACCAGGTAGACCTTCCGCCTCAACTTTCCTCTCTGTCCTCTTTATTATTATTTTTGTTGCCCTATCATAATATACAGTGTTGAAATCAGGGATTTCCTTTCCCTTTTCCTGCACAAAAGGGACCTGCTTGAGCGTGGGAACCATGGGTATGCTGGTAGTAGGTACTTGAGGGGCTAAACCTCAGGGTTCTCCATCTCCTTAGTCTACCCTACTGCTATTTCATAAGCTTACTACTGTGTCAACTTTATTCTTTTAGCTTCTTGCTTTTGGAGCTCCTCATCGAGCTTTCTCCTTACTTCCTCTATTTCTTTTCTAGCTGCTTCCTCTGCTTTCTTGGATGCTTCCTGAGTAGTTCTTCTTTCTTCTTTTGTATCAAGCCTTTCTGCAGCCTCTTTCGAAAACCTCTGGGCTTCTTCATCCCTCCTTTTTGCCTCTTCCTCAGCCTTAGCCTGTTCATGCCCTTTTCCACCTTTGGTGGTGATCTTTTTCTTGTATCTTCACATTAGCATTGTCATGTTTGGGGCGTTTCAGAAGACAGATTCTTCCTTATCAAAATGGTGGGTATACTCGAAGTGCACCTTGTGTTCTTTGCAATGCTCAATAACCTTTCCTTGGGTGTCATTTCTACGGTAGGGCATCTCCCCAAAATGGAACTTCTCCAACTCCTCTACGAATTCAGCAGCTTGTTTCACCTTGGTGAATTTGTAGCTTCCTAGCTTGAAGGAAAAAGGAGGGTAGGAAGTCTTCTTATGTTCAAACAAAAAAATACCTATTCCATCTATGAACACTTGTCTGACACCCTCCTTGTGGACTATGTAATTCATTGCATATTTGGGCAGCAGTGAAGGTGGTCTTGATCCTTCGAACATCCAGAAGTACATGCCATTTTCAGTTAAGAAATAATACGTGTATTCTTCTATCACTTGCATGGCTTCATTTGACATACAGTCACACTCCTTCTGAAAAATGAGTGTGTACAGTGGCATAACGAAGTGCTCACAGACCTCTCTGTAATGGTTATGGTACTGGTGAGCCCACAATGGTCTATAAGCGGCAAAAATAGGCATTCTTTCCCTGTCCCAGATGCACCTGAGACTGGGAAAAGCCTGGTTGCACAATATGCAATCTATTAATATTGAACTCATATAGAATTTTGATTTTTTTCGGGACTCTCCCTCCAAGGCTGAGGTCAAGCAAGAAGAAAGACTGCTAGATACCATGTTGGCCCAATTGAAGACTGTTCCTTGGGTTGCCACATGAAAAATAATGGGTATCCATTCAAGCTTGAAGAGTCTGTCATGCACTCTCCCAAAGATCCTATTAATCATTAGAGCTATAAATCAGTAGGGAGCCCTCAAGCTCGCTGTATCATACTCACTGGTCGGTTTGTATCGATAATGCTTTCTCTGCAACATCATTCTCTTAAGGGTTTCCACCAGGTCCATTCTGATTCTGTTCAACCAATAACCGGACAAGAAAACTTGGGCTTCTGGTAGGTGATAAGCCAACACCACATATCTAGGGCTAAATGCAGCATAGCTATGTCCTTCAACGTTTCCCAGAATCATCGTGGTTGTATCTTCCCGGGGAAAAATCTAGCCAATTACCTTAGAGCATGGGAACAGTTCCGTCCTGGTGGCAACTTTCATGAGAGCAGATTTCTCTATGTTAGCATAGATGGATTCTTCCTCAAGGCCCATGTCGGGAACCTCCCTGTGGGAAATCGATCTATATATTTCACCCCATTTGTACTCGAGTTCAACACTAGAAACACATTGAGTGTCTTCATATATGTACTCGGTCTTTGTGACAACCTCTACTTCTGGTTCTTCTTCGACCACAGGGGCCTTCTTCTTCTGCCTCTTGGACATGGTGGATTCGAATTCTTCCTACCATATATAACATTGTAACATTGAGAAATTCAAAGTGCAGACATTTATATGACAGTGTGCAGTATTTTAATTCTTCAATGTGTATCATGACAACAACTAGTCCATGAAGCTAGGATATAAGCCCTTTGGGCTGAATAATCAAACTAGTATGCATTACTGTGCAATGTGCCATTTTTCCTATGTCTAATATGATAGTGATCAGTGCAACAAATGCATGCATTGTACAACCCTGAAATACCCTAACTATTAGAACTACTGAAACCAATGTGCAGTATTCTATGACCTTATCTATATCTAGCATGAATCAAACTTAGTCATGTGCAATAAAATGAGAAATCTACTACTGTTGCATGATACTAAACAATTTATCAACCATATTTGAGCTAGCATAAAATCTACATCACTACGCAATGTGTCGTTTCTCCCAAGATAGCAATCCGTGAAGCGAATGGACGTATATCAAATGCAAGGTGCAGCATTCAGCAATTTGGTCTATTGCATAACAAACAAAGAAGAGGGTTGAATGCATCAAGATCATGCTAGTCTCCTATGTTTTCCAACACCAAACATTTTAACAATATAGCCCAGCAGACATAAAACTGACGAAGACTCATGCGGTTTGCGGCAAAATAGTTACATTAACTTGACTACACATTTCATTCTCTGAGGGTATTATTATCACTTTTCTGCACACAACGCTTCCATCAAAACCAATACCCATGTTATTTTCAGTTAATGAACGACAATAGCGGGATATCCCTTTTAACCATATAGGGTTTCGGATCACTGAACACAAAAGAGCTGCGCGGAGCTACACAAGCAACAAGGCTGGGATTCGAGACCACGGGTCACATGAAATTCAACCGAAAGAAGGACCCATCAAATGCCACAGGAAAAACCCCCACCAAACCTTCCTCTGCACCTCATCGTCACATACGAGGAAGCTAGGTGTAGGTGGCGTAACGGCCTCCTTCACCACCTCCATCAGGTATGCGTACGGTCGCACACCAACGGCCGCGGGCCAAAATAATTATTTCGTAGGTTAAAAATGCCCCCAACCGCGAACAAGATTCCTCAATACGTGGATGCTATCACAAGGGAGACAAAGGAACGACTGCAGCAAAACCTAACCGCAGGTAAAACCCCCGTACGCATGTAAAACGGGGTTAAGGGGACACAATCCTAGTAAAACACCCAACCGCAGCAAACATCACCAAAAACCTTGAACAGAACGAGGTAGGGAAACAACGAGCCTACCTGGCAGTGACGCGTAACTGACGGGGTGAAAGCGGTCGGGCTTCCTCAACTGCCACCTGGATGAGAGTACCGGCATGATGGTCCACGAGCTTCGAGGGGTCGACAATGCAGGATGATCACGACAGTTCGAGCAAAACAAAACAATAGAATAATCCAACTCGCTTATCCCCATATATACAAATGGTTAGCACGCGCGATGGGTTTTAAATCAGATGGGAAACAACTTTCGGTCGGAGGGTAAAATGTAAAGCCTTCCGCAATGGCAGAAAGCCACAACCTAGATCCGACCCCAGCGATAAGCAAGGCGGAAAAAAAAAATGATCGGACGTCGGAGGGCTCTTAGGATTGGATGATGAAAGCCAACTTTTCTCTGTAACAGCGGAAGGTTGAAGCACGGATTCATCCGCAACTGCAGGACCCAAAGACTTAAAACATTAAAGGGATGATGGGAAAAGAAGAATCTTTCCTTCTGCAATGGCGGAAGAAAGAAACGATAAAGTTTCCGATTCAAAACCAATATTTCGCCGAGGCAAAACACATATATCGGAAATAACGTTTAAAATCAAACCCCAAACTCATCCGCAACGACGGACAATGAAATAACCACACCTTCCGACGTAAAACCAAAAGTTATCCGCAATGGCGGGAAAAGAAAATGCAAATACCTTTGCAATGGCGGGAATGTCAATTAAACAAACCTCCGATTTAGAGTGGCTTCAAAGGTATTCAAAGATAATGATAAGGCTTGATAAAAAAGGGAATTTTTTCAGCGTTAGAGGGAGATGTAAATGGGTGGTAAACCAATTCATCATAAGAAACCCTTTCTGAAAGCTTCCTGACCAAATCAAAGCATACAATCAAGCTAGCCCAAGATAAAGGAGGGTCAATTTTTTTTTTTGAAATTTTGGGAAATTTGTTGCAGCTGCAACAATTGGCGACTACCTGGTGAACCCCAGATCTCTAAATTAACTCCTTCCCAGTGCAAGACTGTTTGAATAAAAATGAAATCTTCTAGACACTTGTATTCCTAAGCAAGCCAAATAATGCATTTAAATTATTTATAGAAGTCCACTCTTTTGGGAGATGGTAACATCAGAAGTATTGCAAGTCTGAATAACTCTTTTGAGGCCAAGTAAGTGAGGTTTATTTTTCCTTTCCTCAAGTAGTTTACAGCTTGGACACCACATGATTGTAACAAAGTGTAAACAGTATTATCCTTTTGTTCCTCATTCCCATGCCAACTACACTTTTGTGCCTTTTGAACTTTAGTTCTTTTGATATGAGTCCTCATGCAGGCCTTTCTTACTGAATTTTAATTCAAGATCCTCTATCCCATAGTGTCCTTTTGTGTGAACAATGTACTTCATATTTCAATTCACGGACGGAGAGGATCTTGTGGCCATTTAGTACTTCATGCTTTGATATTTTGCTTTGATATGTATTGTTTACTTTAAGGAGTTTTGACTCTTGATAGCTTATTGCTTTTCTGAATATATGACATGGGATCATTTATATATGATATACTATTTTACTCTGCTTCCTTTCCGTGAGTCTTTTGCTGTCACCCCCTTGGGTATTTAAGATGTGAAATGGATGGAGCCTCTAAATAGTATTCCATACCTCTTTTACTTCTGAGTTATTTACAAGGGTTAAGTAAGACTTCAATGAATGGATTTCTAGTTAGGAACATTGCTACTAGAAGACATTCTATACTTTAAAGCACAGTCTTTTGCTCAAGATTTCAGTTAATAAAGAACCTTGATGTTTCCATTGCAACCAAAATTTTTCCTCTTTATTCAAAACCAAAAGAAATGCTAGCAAAGAAAATAAAAGAACACAGCATTGAATCAGATAACCAAAAGTAAAAGCATCCAAGCATTAAAGAACACAAAATCAATTTATTTATGTACAAAGCAAAAGAAAAAAAATTATTGCCCACTCCTGAAAATCTTTAATCATGGGGAGTTAAGGGGTGGGCTGAATAATAGAAATGAGTTGTTTAACCATGATCTAGCTATGTTGTTTTTAAAACTGAACACATGTCTACTATTCTATAATCATTTCTTACAGCCTTAGGAAGTTGAAGGAGCTCAGGCTGAGTGTCAGTTATATAACTAGCCTTCCTTGAAGTAAGATGTCTTAACTCAAACTTAGTCAGATAGTTTCCCAGGACAGAATCAGTAGATTCGTTTCCCTCTCCTAACTTAGTGACATTGTGCTTCATGTAGGTCTCTCTTAATATCTTAATCAGGTTTGGCCTGCCCTTCTGAGGTAACCACAAGTGAGACCAATCCGAAGCAAAATAACCATTCAGTCTTGCTGTCCAATCTCGGTTCAGGATCATTCCATAGCCATCAGGTATGTCTGCTACTACAATATCAATGTAATGACATGTCCTTTTATTTGCAGACAATCAAATCAGAACATTCTCCATCTCCCCCACTACTTTGACACTAGTCTTGTCTAGTTGAGTGACGTCCCAAATAGTAGGTTTTAGCTGCCCATTAAGTTTTTTGCAAACTGCCAGAGGCATAACATTCATCGATGACCCAGATTCCACCAAACAATTATGCACCTTATGATTCAAAATTTCAAGAGTCACAAGAAAAGGTGGAGCTCTAGTTTTCATTGTCCTAGTTAATTCGATTTTTTCTTCCACAGGTTCGTTTTTGTGGGCATCTCCTCTTTAAGTCTGTCATCCTTTCCTTCCTCATCATCTTCCATAGGTTTGGCAGGTTCAACGAGTGGCTCTTTTTCCTATTTCCAAGTAGTAGCTTTAGTCATGTCATCTTTAGCATTCACATCTTGCCTCTTTACTTTCTCTTGCAATTCTTTAACCTTTAGAAGTATTGCATTGTCCTTAATTGCTAGGTTCTTATCTTTTGTGGTTGTAGGTGTATATTGAGACTTGAGAGCATTTTCTTCTATGTTAAACAGTGAAACCCCATTCCATAAGAACATTGTATCATCCTCTTGCTTCTCTATGGTCTGTTCTTTTCCTCCTTTTTCACCAATGTCTTCAGTCAATTTGAAGTTCAGCAACTTATTCATTACCAAAGACATTGAATTCAACCATTGAGGGCATTTCTTCTCAGAGTGAGGTTGCTGGTGAAAAGTGCATAAATTATCACCCCCTATTTCTGTTATATTTACTGATGGCAGATGTGGGGGAGGGACTTGCCATTGGTTATTATCCTCTCTTTCTGGATAATGGGGTTTATGAGTTTTCTGAGCTTCCCTCCCTTTCTCAAGGTCTATTATTCTATTGGATAAATTCTGCATCATTTTCAGCATTCCCTGATAGTCATGTGGGTGATTCTCTTTAGGTTTAGACAGTAGTAAATCTCTTCTATCTATAGTTTCCTTTCCAGGTAGATCCAGATAATCTTCTACACTTTCCCTCTCCGCCTCTACTCTTTCTCCCTCTTCATAAGTTTCTACCAATGTAGGTTTGGCCTTCATCTTGGAAAACATGGCCAGCTCAGGTCCTAGGGTTGAGGTAAAATACTCAATTAAGACCTTGTCTAAGGGTCTGTCAGTTTCAGAAAAGTTCTTTAGGTATATTGAAAATCTTTGAGTGAAACTACATACTTTCTCATTCTTCTCTTTTCTCAACAAACCAAGACCTTTCATTAATGAGGCATGCATTTTTTGGGCTGTATATTTACTCCTAAAAACCTTTTCGAAAGAGTTCTAGTCTGGGATCGAGTTTGCGGACAGGGCAAACTACCATGAAGCAGCTGCCCCTTTTAGGGTATTAGGGAATAATCTACAAAAAACATCTTCGTATTCCCCATCCCTTAACCTTTCTACTGCTAAATAAAAACTCTGAAAGTGATCATCTACAGTGGTCTTCTCCTTAGGTTCAAACTTAGGCAGCAGCTTCTCAAAACCTTGAGGTAAGTTATGCAATGGAGGCGTAAGGCTCAAAGGTGATCTAGCTCTCCAAGCAGGTAATGGGTTGGGCTGGTTCACAATCACACCAGCCATGAGTACAGGAAAAAGAACACAATCTGATCAAAGAGCAACGTAGGGTGAGAACAGGCTTTCTGACTTCAAAGGTATAACCAAAAATTGTGAGTACTTGGGTTAGGTTACAAGCTTCAAATATCTGCTGGTAAGGTAATCTTGGAAAAACTAATTTTCCACGGCCAGCCATGCACTGACGGCCCTCCTTCTAGCGCCAGAAATGTTGAGGCCTGGAAATTCGTAGGCCGCAACAGTAAAGGATTATCCCCAATCAATGTTCCCAACTAGCCCGTTGACTGTTTGGTATAGGGAATCCGTCCGGTTTGCGGTCTGGCTACCGTAGGTCAAGTAACAAAACAAAGGTTTTACCGGTTGCGGCCCAGTCCACCCAGTTTTTGTATTTTTGACTTAATGTATGAAATGCAAAGGCCTAATTAACAATGCAGGGTGATTGAGATGCAGGGAGCAGTAACAATGTGATGCGCATGTTCTTACCTCTCGTCTTAGGATCATAAGCATCTGCATCACATATGCAAGAATGAAACAAAATAACTCTCCATCTAAATACCTATCTATCCACCTATCCCCGGGGATCCATAATATGATTTATTTATGAGTAATGTGGATTATTCATGTATTATAAACAGAAATTACAGGTAGCTGATATTCTTCTCTACAACACATGAAAGATTAAATATATTTCAACAATCAAATAGCCAACTGTTTCATAAGTAGCATACATTACTCATAGTGGAAATCTTCATAAAATAAACTAGAAAACATTCATACAAGAACATAGGTTCAATGAGTTAGAACGGTCTCACAGTTAATGGACTTAAAGCTGAAAACGAAATATTTCCTCTTCAACAAATCCATAGCACAACATTTGAATATTCCACTAAGATTTCTTCAACAGGCCAACTGTAATTTTCTATTGCAAAAGGAAATAGTTCTTCTTACAATATGTCTTCACCAGTCTCCCTGGGAAAAAGTCCCTCCCTTCTTCTAATTCTTTTACATTTATCAAAAAGGGTTAGACTGTTGGGCTGCCCAAAGTGACCTTTGGGATTCCCAACCTCTCGTCTCCCAACGTTCTATTTTTATTAAATTTTTTACAAAAATTAGTTACAAATTATAATGATGACCAACCCTTCATGAGGAAGGGCCCACTTGACTATCCAGAAACTTCCTCCACGTTGCAGCCTCATTAGAGATGCCTTCAAAAGTACAAGGTTCTAAAAACTGAATATTTATCTCAAATTTCTCATCTTGTTTCTTGATAGCCTCGACCCTGGGCGTACTCAATCGGAGCTGATCTTCCAGAAGCAGTACACTGACGGCTGGGTGATCTACTTGGCTTCTCAAGATCAGATAATCCATGGCTTTGATATCCTGCACCTTAGCTTCTTCCTCTTGGAATCTCTTCTGCAATAGCTCCACAAAGGCATCGTGATCTGGGAAAACTTCAAGCCTCTCCTCCGCTTTTATCTGGCACCGGTTGTATGTATTGATAAGTCTTATAAATAATTCGGTGCATAATCCCTTTGTCTTCTTTACTGCCTTCTTGAAGTCTTCAGCAGTATTTATAGCAAACTCCACTAGGTTAGAGTCCCGTTTGAGGGCCTGTTGGTCTTTTCCCAGTAGCTTTGCTGGGGTTTCCTTGTTGTTCTCCAACCTTGCCATTCGTACAGTCAGGATCTCTAGGACGTCCTGGGACCTATCCACAAAGTAGGATGCAGTTTCCAGGATCTCCTCCAATCAGCCGTCGATCTACAACACTTTACACCTTTCTTTTTCAACAGCAGTCTGCAGCTGCAGCATCTTGGTTTTCTGGGTCAATACATGCTACTTGAGAGCTTGAAGATTCACCTGCTATTCTCTTGCTACTTCCAAAGCAGTGTTCAAAGAAGAAATCTGCTCCTGATATTCGTTTCTCAGTTCTTGGGTGTGCATATCATTAGCCTGCAGGAGGATCTTCAGCTGTTCTTCTAGCTCCTCCACCTTTGCCAGTAGCTATCCCTTCTCACCCTTTAGATCTTGGCATTCCTTCTGCACTTTCTCTAGGGCCTCCTGTACTATTTCCTTGACTTGCATTTCTACTTGGAGGGCCTGTACTTCAGCTCTAGAGGACTTCATTTCCCGTTGCACATTTTCATATTTCCTTTTGAGCCTGTTGCTATCTTCCCTCTCTTTCCTCAATGTATCTTTTAATTGAGCGGATGTTTTCTTGGATTGTTCCAAGTCCATCATTATCTTACCTACATTATCCTCTGAAGCTTGGATGAATGCAGACCCGACTCTTAGGGTAAATCTCGGATCCTGGTCTATTCCTAGCATAACAGCATTATCTGTTATCATTTTACCAGGTAGACCTTCCGCCTCAACTTTCCTCTCTGTCCTCTTTATTATTCTTTTTGTTTCCCTATCATAATATATAGTGTTGAAATCAGGGATTTCCTTTCCCTTTTCCTACACAAAAGGGACCAGATGGAGCGTGGGAGCCATGGGTATGCTGGTAGCAGGTACTTGAGGGGTCTGAACCTCGGTGTTCTCCATCTCCTAATTCTGCCCTGCTACTATTTCAAAAGCTGACTACTGTGTCAACTTAATTCTATCAGCTTCTTGCTTTTGGAGCTACTCATCGAGCTTTCTCCTTGCTTCCTCTCTTTCTTTTCTAGATGCTTCCTCTGCTTTCTCGGCTGCTTCCTGAGCAATTATTCTTTCTTCTTCTGTATGAAGCCTTTCTGCAGCCTCTTTCACCAACCTATGGGATTCTTCATCCCTCCTTTTTGCCTCTTCCTTAGTCTTAGCCTGTTCGTCCCCTTTTCCACCTTTGGTGGTGATCTTTTTCTTGAATCTTCTCATTAGCATTGTCATGTTTGGGGCGTTTCGGAAGACAGATTCTTCCTTATCAAAATGGTGGGTATACTTGAAGCACACCTTGTGTTCTTTGCAATGCTCAATAACCTTACCTCGGGTGTCATTTCTATGGTAGGGAATCTCCCCAAAATGGAACTTCTCCAACTCCTCTACGAATTTAGCAGCTTGTTTCACCTTGGTGAATTTGTAGCTTCCTAGCTTGAATGGCAAAGGAGGGTAGGCAGTCTTCTTATGCTTGAATAGAAAACTGCCTATTCCATCTATGAACACTTGTCTAATTGCCTCCTTGTGGACTATGTAATCCATTGCATATTTGGGCAACAGTGAAGGTGGTATTGATCCTTCGAACATCCGGAAGTACATGCCATTTTCAGTTAAGAAATAATCCGCGTATTCTTCTATCACTTGCATGGCTTCTTCCAACATACAGTCACACTCCTTCTGAAAAATGAGTGTGTACAGTGGCATAATGAAGTGCTCACAGACCTCTTTGTAATGGCTATGGTACTGGTGAGCCCACAATGGTCTATATGTGACATAAACAGGCATTCTTTCCCTGTCGCAGATGCACCTGATACCAGGGAAAGCCTAGTTGCACAATATGCAATCTATTAATATTGAACTCATATAGAATTCCGATCTTTTCTGGGACTCTCCCTCCAATGTTGAGGTCAAGCAAGAAGAAATACTGTTGGATACCATGCTGGCCCAATTGAAGACTGTTCCTTGGGTTGCGACATGAAAAATAATGGGTATCCATTCAAGCTTGAAGAGTCTGCCATGCGCTCTCCCAAAGATCCTACTAAGCATCAGAGCTATAAATCTGTAGGGAACCCTCAACCTCGCTGTATCATAGTCACTGGTCGGTCTGTATTGATAATGCTTTCCCTACAACATCATTCTCTTAAGGGTTTCCACCAGGTCCATTCTGATGATGTTCAGCCAATTATCGAACAAGAAAACTTGGGTTTCTGGTAGATGATAAGCCAATGCCACATATCTAGGGCTAAATGTTGCATAGCCCTGTCCTTCAATGTTTCCCAGAATCATCGTGGTTGTATCTTCCCGGGGCGGAATCCAGCCAATTACATCAGAGCATGGGAACAGCTCCGGCCTGGTGGCAACTTTCATGAGAGCAGATTTATCTATGTTAGCATAGATGGATTCTTCCTCAAGTCCCATGTTGGGAACCTCCCTGTGGGAAATCAATCTATATATTTCACCCCATTTGTACTCGGGTTCAACACCAGAAACACATTGAGTGTCTTCATATATGTACTCGGTCTTTGTGACAACCTCTACTTCTGGTTCTTCTTCGACCACAGGGGCCTTCTTCTTCTGCCTCTTGGACATGGTGGATTCGAATTCTTCCTACATATATAACATTGTAACATTGAGAAATTCAAGGTGCAGAAATTTATATGATAGTGTGCAGCATTTTAATTCTTCAATGTGTATCATGACAACAACTAGTCCATGAAGCTAGGATATAAGCCCTTTGGGCTGAATAATCAAACTAGTATGCATTACTGTGCAATGTGCCATTTTTCCTATGTCTAATATGATAGTGATCAGTGCAACAAATGCATGCATTGTATAGCCCTGAAATGCCCTGACTATTAGAACTAATGAAACCAGTGTGCAGTATTCTATGACCTTATCTATATCTAACATGAATCAAACTCAGTCCTGTGCAATAAAATGAGCAATCTACTAATGCTGCATGATACTAAACAATTTGTCAACCATATTTGAGCTAGCATAAAATCTACATCACTACGCAATGTGCCATTTCTCCCAAGATAGCAATCCATGAAGCAAATGCACGTATATCAAATGCAAGGTGCAGCATTCAGCAATTTGGTCTATTGCATAACAAACAAAGAAGAGGGTTGAATGCATCAAGATCGTGCTAGTCGCCTATGTTTTCCAACACCAAAAATTTTAACAATATAGCCCAGCAGACATAAAACTGACGAAGACTCATGCGGTTTGCGGCAAAATAGTTACATTAACTCGACTACACATTTCATTCTCTGCGGGTATTATTATCACTTTTCTACACACGATGCTTCCATCAAAACCACTACCCATGTTATTTTCAGTTAATGAACTACAATAGTGGCATATCCCTTTTAACCATCTAGGGTTTTGGATGACTGAATACAAAAGAGATGTGTGGAGCTGCACAAGCAACAAGGCTGGGATTCGAGACCACGGGTTACATGAACTTCGGCCGAAAGAAGGAACCATCAAATGCCATAGGAAAAACCCCCACCAAACCTTCCTCTGCGCCTCATTGTCACATACGAGGAAGCTAGGTGCAGGTGGTGTAACGGCCACCTGCACCACCTCCATTGAGTATGCGCACGCTCGCACACCAACGGCCGTGGGCCAAAATAATTATTTCATAGGTTAAAAACACCCCCAACCACAAACAAGATTCCTCAATACATGGGTGCTATCACAAGGCGGACAAAGGAATGACTGTAGCAAAACCTAACCGTAGGTAAAACCCCCATACGCATGTAAAACAGGGTTAAGGGGACACAATCCTAGTAAAACACCCAACCACAGCAAACATCACCAAAAACCTTGAACAGAACGAGGTAGGGCAACAACGAGCCTACCTGGCAGTGACGCGTAACTGACGGGGCGAAAGCGGTCAGGCTTCCTCAACTACCACCTGGATGAGAGTACCGGCATGGTGGTCCATGAGCTTTGAGGGGTCGACAGCGCAGGATGATCATGACAGTTTGAGCAAAACAAAAAAATAGAATAATCCAACTCGCTTATCCCCATATATACAAATGGTTAGCACGCGCGATGGGTTTTAAATCAGATAGGAAACAACTTTGAGTTGAGGGTAAAATGTAAAGCCTTCCGCAATGACAGAAAGCCACAACCTAGATCCGACCGCAGTGATAAGCAAGGAGAAAAGAAAAAAAACGATCGGACGTCGGAGGGCTCTTAGGATCGGATGATGAAAGCCAACTTTTCTCCATAACGGCGGAAGGTCGAACCACGGATTCATCCGCAACTACGGGACCCAAAGACTTAAAACGTTAAAGGGCTGATTGGAAAAGAAGAATCTTTCCTTCCGCAACGACGGAAGAAAGAAACGATAAAGTTTCCGATTCAAAACCAATATTCCACCGAGGCAAAACACATACATCAGAAAGAACGTTGAAAATCAAACCCCAAACTCATCCGTAACGGCGGAGGCCAAATGCAAAGATCCATCCGCAATGGCGGACAAAGAAATAACCACACCTTTCGACGTAAAACCAAAAGTTATCCGCAACGGCGAGAAAAGAAAAGGCAAATACCTCCGCAACGGCGGGAATGTCAATTAAACAAACTTCCGATTTAGAGTGGCTTCAAAGGTATTCAAAGATAACGATAAGGCTTGATAAAAAAGGGAATTTTTTCAGCGTTAGAGGGAGATGTAAATAGGTGGTAAACCAATTCAGCATAAGAAACCCTTTCTGAAAGCTCCCTGACCAAATCAAAGCATAAAATCAAGCTAGCCCAAGCTAAAGGAGGGTCCTAAATTTTTTTGAAAATTTGGGAAATTTGTTGCAGCTGCAACAGGAGGCTATGTTCATACTTCTAGAGGTCATGTTGCTGCTTCTGGGGCATATATCCCTACTTCCGGTATGTATATCCCTACTTCCGGAGCGTATATTCCTACCTACAGAGTGTCTCATGGGGCATCGCATGCGATGACCTATGGACCCTATTATGGGATTTAATATGGATAGGGTTCTTCAGCTTATGGAGGCGGGTATCAACAACCTGCTTACTCTCCTAATTACGGCTTTGTAGCTCCTACTAGTCAAGTTCCACTGTATTATGGTGCTTCCATGCCACCCTATACAGGTCATACGGGAGGAGGACACTATGGCCAAGGCCATGGTGGTAATCAAACCTATATGAACCAGGGAGAGGTCCATCTACCTCATCATCCTAGGCTCCCTTTCCTCACAATACTCAATATTCCTGAATTATCGAGATTGACGAATGATCCTGTGGCTCATGACCCGGTTTGGCTGGCTGTCCCTACCAAACTTCCTTCGGACATACCTAAGTTCGAGGGAAAACTGGGAGAGGATCCGAGCGAACACATTACTACATTTCACCTATGGTGCTATTCGAATTCCTTACATCAGGACTCAATCCATTTGAGACTATTTCAATGCACCCTTACAGGGCCTACCGCGAAGTGGTATATAGAGTTACCTAAGGGAGCTTTCGCTTTGTTCAATGACCTTGCGATGACTTTTCTTAATCAATTCCAGCTACCAGTGCATTATGACGTTGGTACTGAACTCTTGTCGACATTTTGGCAAGATAAAGCCACACATATTTCTGATCATATTCAAGAGTGGCGTCGATGGAAGAGGTTAATTAAAGCTTTTATACCGCCGAAGTTCCTCCTCGAATGGTTCGTCAAATTTTTATTGCCATATATAGTGAAGGATGTTTCCACATCCAGAGTGCAGAATGAGGAACAAGCGATTTTTAGGGTGCAGGAACTGGACTTGATTTATACTCAGTCCGATTTGTTGTATGAGATTATTGCCAATGCTCCTCATTCTAGTTTCGATCCCAAAGTCAAACCTGGACCACATGCCGTTGGAATTGTGGGTTGTGCAAGTGTGAAACCTGTGGATTCGGTTGCAAAACAAGTTAGTCAATTGTCAATCAACCAATTTGCTTCAAGACAAGCTACGGCTTTGTCTCAACCCACCCAAACGACGAGTGTACTTTCTGTGCAATCGTCGTACCAGAAGGGTAACCAGCAGCCTGGATGGAATAGAAAAAAGGGTAAAAATAATAATTGAAAGGGTGGGAATAAGAATGAGAATGCTAGCAATAATGAAAATAATGGTAGAAATTCTTTGGGGGACAAGCAAGCGAAACATAAGGTTAAGTTCCCTTGCAAGTTATGTAAGGACGATCACCTCACTTACTTGTGCCCTCGTATTGAAGAAGCTTTGAGATTCTTGGCACAGGGCCCAGCTGTGCTAACTAACCCTTTACCGCATAATCAAAATATGAACTCGAAGTCCCATGACTAGTCTAGTGATGATGATCCACCGGAGGGTAGTGATCGTGGGTGCATTAACATGGTCCATGCTGCGAAAGTTGTGACTCATGCAAAAGATTATAGTTCATCACAACCCATCCCAGGCAAAGAGCCTGATCCACCAGGGTCCCCTTTGCGCATTGAGAAACCTACAAATAAACCTGAGGCTGCACCTCGCATTCCTAAGGGAGTCCTTAAGCGTTCAGTGCATAATCCAAATGCCTAAGCCGCCCAAAATTATTCATTTGTCGAGGATTTGGGCCACACTCCTTGTGCGATGTCTGCATTGGAAGTGCTTCAGAGTTTTCCTTTGCAAAGGAAGGCGTTGCTTTCTGCCCTTGGTGTGAACGATGATGATTCTTCCTCTGTGATCAAATTTGAAACCGTAGGACTCCAGCCTTACTTTCCCTACTATGTGTCTCTTTTGGTGCACGTAGAATGTCTTAATATGACCATCAAGTGCACTGTGATTGACGAGGGCGCTGCTGCTTCTGTGATGTCTTTGGCCTGTTGGAAGGGTCTAGGTTATCCTGAGCTGTCTAAATCAGTGACTATGCTAACTATGTTCGATGGGAGATCTTTTAGGCCACACGGCATCCTTCCTTCCCTTAAAGTCCATTTGGGGGGGAAGACCATTGCGATAGAGGTTGAGGTGGTTGATGCACCCCTTGACTACAATCTCTTACTGGGTAGGAACTGGATGTACAGTATGCAAGCCGTTGCTTCTTCCTTGTTCCGTGTTGTATGCTTTCCACATAATGGGAATATCATAACGATTGATCAAATGACATTCAAGAATCTATCTGTTACCACATCTTCAGGAGCTTCGATCCCGATCGTTGAGAACTCTCAGCTGGCAACTGGGAGTGTGGGTGTAGGCATGTATCCATCCCTCATGGGTAGCTTTAGTTGTCCTACACCGATCCTCACGATAGGATCTAGTTTCAATGAGGATTCAACATCTATGACATTGGTGTCTTTTCACACAACTCATATGGAGGATCCTTGGGTTCTTCCTACAACGAGTAATTCGAGTGAGCCCATCGAGACAAGCATGTCGTTGCCTATGGCCATGATAACTTATCAAGATAATCTCAAGAATGTTGCAGAGCCTAGTCCTTCCTCTTCGCAGATGAAGGAGGAGGACCCTTATGTACTGCCAGCATGGGAAATATAGTCTTCTCATTCCCATGACTACCTTGATATGGTTTTCCCTTCGGATGAAGCGATTATTGAGGCTATGTCAGGAGTTGAGCCACCATGGGAGGAACTTCATCATAGATCGTACTTTCTTCCAGAGCTTGACCGTTTGGAGCATGAGGGGTTTAGGGCGGTTCTTAGTCAGAGAGTTGGTAGTCCTGTGGTTCCATTAAGCTCTCATGGTTCGATGGCTGATGGAAACATGGAAAACATATCTTCAACGATTCCTATCAACATCTCTCATGATCCTGGCATGATAGAGAATGTCTATATTGGGGCGGAATGTTCCCATGTGAGATTCTGGAATATACCGAGATATTCAAGGAATTCCATGATATTTTTGCTTGGTCTTATGATGAGATGCTAGGTATTGACCCTCGTATTGTTGAGCACGAGATTAGGACTTATCCCAATGCTAAGCCTGTTCGACAACATCTACGTGCGATGAATCCTAGGAAAGAACCTGCCATTAAGGTAGAGATAGAGAAGTTGTTGAAAGCCGGTTTCATCTATCCCATTCCCTTGACGGAGTGGGTTTCAAACCCCATTCCAGTGGATAAGAAGCAGGGAACAATCCGCATATGCATTGATTTCCGTGATTTGAATCGTGCCTGTCCTAAGGACAACTTCCCCACACCGTTTATAAATCAGATTTTGGATGAGTGTGCGGGTAGCGAGGTGTTCTCCTTTATGGATGGATTTTCCGAGTATAATTAGATACAGATTAAACCTGAGGACCAACATAAGACTGCATTTATTTGTCCTTAGGGAACGTTTTCATATCAAAAAATTTCTTTCGGCCTTAAAAACACCAGAGCTACATTTCAGCGGGAAATGACCTTGATTTTCCACAATCTCAAGTCAATTATCGAGGTATTTTTGGATGACCTCACTGCTCATTCTCGCATGAGAATGCGTCATCCCTATCACTTGAGATTGGTATTTGAAAGATGCCGGCACTATTCGGTTAGATTAAATCCTCACAAGTGCATCTTTTGTGTGAAATCAAGGCGTTTGTTAGGATTCATCGTGTCTAAAGAGGGTATAAGAGTCGACCCTTTGAAGGTTGAGGAAATACTTCAGTTGTCTCCCCTGAAGAATATTCGTCATCTTCAGTGTTTGCAAGGCATGGAAAACTTCTTACGAATATTTGTTGTCAACTTTGCCAATTTGAATAGAGGCTTCATACATCTCTTGAAGAAGGACACCCCCTTTTATTGGGATGAGCGAGCCCAAGAGTCCTTCGATGCACTCAAACGAGCCCTAGCATCGGCCCCGGTGATTAGTCCTTCGGATTATAGCCATGATTTTCTATTATATGTGGCTGCGTCCTTAGAGATGATTGGTATGGTTTTGGTTCAAGAGGATTAGGAGCTCCAAGAGCATGTCATATATTATCTGAGCCGAAACCTTATTGACGCAGAGATTTGTTATTCTCATGTCGAGAAGCTTGCTTTAGCTACCGTACATGTGGTTCAGTGGTTGAGACATTATATTCTCCTTCTCCAGCCCTTGGTTGTGGCCAATGTCAATCCGTTTCAATTCATCCTCACCCAAAGGATGATTGGGGGAAAGTATAATAAATGGATTGTCATTCTGCAAGAGTTCAATCTCAAGTTTGTTTCGGCAAAATTGAAGAAGTATTTAATTTTTGCAGAGCTTATATCGGATTTTTTGAGCGAGGTCGAGTAGTTGGTTTGTAAATATACGTTTGTCGATGAACACATCTTCTTAATATCAATGTTAGACCCATGGTATGGGGATATCATAATATATTTACAAACAATAAAGACCCCTACTTACCTCTAGTGAGATGAATGACGACGGTTACGTCACGTCTCTAAGAACTACCTCATTGTGGACAATACTTTATATCGCCATGGGGTAGATTCCATTTTAAGACGTTGTTTAACTCATGAAGAGGCTGAGGTAGTGTTGAATGATTGCACAGAGGGGTGTATGGTGGTCATTTATCTAGGATTTCTACAGCTCAAAAGATTTTAAGAGCGGGTTATTTCTGGTCGTTGATATTTAAGGATTGTGTTGATGCAGTCAAGAGGTTCCACCCTTACCAGGTGTTCGCACGTAATATGCACTCGAAACCTACCCTGTTACATCCCATTATCACCACTGGTCCCTTCACTAAGTGGGGGCTCGATTTTATGGATTGCAACCCAGTTTCGGCTGGGGGGCACCATCACATTATAGTGGCTATTGATTATTTCACAAAATGGGCTGAGGCTATGCCTACAGTAAAATATAATGGTGAGATAGACGCTCACTTTGTATTCAACCAAATTATTACTCGGTTCGAGATTCCGAAAGATCTTGTCACTGACCATGGCTTGCACTTTCAGAACCGCATGATGGAAGAGTTGGCATCCAAGTTAGGGTATAAGCAAGAACATTAATCTTCTTACTACCCCATTCTCCAATGAACCATCGCACAAAGCAAGAATAATTGGCATATTATGTTATATCCTGCTTTGTGGGCATATCAAACCACGGCTAAGACTGCCACTAGTTTTTCTCCATATCAGCTTGTACATGGAGTGGAGTCGATATTGTCGGTTGAATGCGGAATTCCTTCGTTGAAGATAGCTACGGAACTCTTACCGTACACTTCCCCATTGTAGGAGTGTTTGGTTCACCTTGAGATACTTGATGAGCAGCGTCGGGATGCCTTGGTGGCTCTAGAAGTCAATAAACGTTGCGTTAAGGTCCAATACGATAAGTCTATCCATCCAAGGGAGTTTAGTGAAGGTGATTTGGTCCTTTTGTGGGATCAATTGAAAGAACCCTTGGGGGAAGGGAAATTTAATCCTATGTGGCGTGGTCCTTACATGGTCAAGCGTGTGTTAGAGAAGGGTGCATATGAGTTAGTGGATTACGAAGGAATAGCTTTGGCGAAGCCTAGAAATGGGATCTATCTCAAAAAATACTATGCATGATCTTTAGCCAAGGATGCTTGTTGTATATTATTGTATAGCTTTGCATAGTTAGGTATTTTTCTTATCATGATCGGGTTTGTGATTAGTTTCCGTTTCTTTTGGCAGATGTCAATGGAATCTTCCACCTACATAGGATTCGCAGATGGTGCAAGCCGTCACACTCAACACTCAGCCTCTGCTGCTTGGGTGATTTATACTCCTATGGGTCAGGTACTATCCTCAGGAGGTGTATTTCTACGGCCATCTTCCAACAATGTTGCTTAATATAGCATCGCTATTGAGCTTCTACAGGATGCCATTTTGCATAGCGTTCTATCTCTTGAGATACGTCTTGATTCGGAGTTAGTAGTGTCACAGCTCAATGGTTTGTACCATGTTAGAGATCCAACGTTATTGAGAAGGTTCTTATGTGTGAGATTGTTAGAATGACAATTTGACAATATAACATATATACACATTCCAAGAAATAATAATCAAGTTGCTAACTCATATGCTAACTACGTGTTAGATTGGCATTTGTTTCATTCACAATAAATTAATCACAAACACAATTTTTACACATGTAAATAAATAAACCGATCACCATAAAAAAAATTTATACATACATCAAAAATGTAATAATACATAGTGTCATGATACAAAATTTGGGGCTTTTAAAGCCACCATATAATACATGGTCGTACAAAATGTATACACTCCTAGGTGTCTAATCCTGTGGAGGAGGAGGGTTGTGATCATGAAAGGTCACTACGACCCTAGCGAGCCGTTGGAATAAACACACCCATGCGCGTGGTACACCCACCAACTGCCGCTGCATGACCTCAGGAAAGTCCTTGACTTGCGCCATGGGAACTCTATGTGTCAATCTCATGAAGTTGGTATGAATGCTCTAGAGCGTTCGCTCTGCATCCACACTTGTGATGTCATCTCCTCTTCCCCTCCGTCTATGACGAGGGAAGCCCTCTGGCTACTGTGGTCCCACATCTGCACATAAATGGTAGATGTCACTATGTATCATCACCCAAAAATATGTCTTTTTGATTCCACATAATCGAGAAAATACAAAAAAAAAATTAAATAACTCAAAAATTTTAAAAAGGAGAGGGTCGAGATTCGTGACCTATATCACCATATGCCGATCCTGGCGGCAACGACATGTCCGGGTCCCCTCGAAAATCTATCCTTGCATAGGGGTATTCATCAATGGCAACTATCTATCGTCGCCACCATGGAAAGAAGTCAGCTGGATATGGGTTGGCCACCCTACCACCCGTCAATCTGCGCATAACATCTGCCCAATGCCGTTGGGCTAGATCTCGAACCCCATGAAGAGGAACGTCCACTCTGGGGCTCAATCTTGGAACATGCTTGAAGAAAAACATGCTCAAAATACTGCTGAACCCGAAGTTCCACACCCTGCCTGCCTTACACTCACTGAGCTGATGTTTCATGTTGCTCAGTAGTGTAGTACTCCAGTTGTAGATGGTGGGTCTCATGCACTCCACTACATAGAACATCAGAGGCCACGAGGCCTGGTGGAGTGATTCTAAGCTTGCTATCCTGCCCAACGTCAGTAATATGGACTTTAGGCCCAGCACCTGTATAGCATTGGTAGGGACTTGACTCCCCACCTTCTTGGTGTCTAGATAATAGTACGCGACAATGTACTCATCGATAGTCCGGCCACCTTCTGGCCTACCACGGGAGTGAAGGTTCACCACCTCCCCTCGTCTAGAAAGCCCCGTGATAAAGTATATGTCCTCCACCTCTATGGTGAGGGACATCCCATCTAGATGAAAGGACTCTGATTCTGTATCCCAATAATCTACCAACATCTGTAATAGTCTTGGTTTGGCCCTCAAACCACCAAGACACCAAAACTTGTAGAGTCCACATGCACGAAGAGCTTGTTGAGCCATTAAGTCGGCCCTTACTACTTCCTCTACTACACCATGCTCACGCTCTCTCCACTCTAGCACCATCCTACACAAGAAATTGCAAGTTTGCCCATTATTTTATTGAAAAAACCATATGCCCGGCCTCATACGCGACTATTTTCAAAATAGCCGCATATGTATGCGGGTTTGAGGCCCTTTTCCGCGTATATCCAGCCCTATACATGGAAAAAACCTTGATTTTTGCGTGGGCCGCAGCGCTCATTTTGGGATGGCCCAAAAAAACTATTTGACCATGAAAATTCATAAAAATTATATCAAAATGCAAGAGGAGAGCATGAGTAAATACCTAGAAGAAACGGTAGTGAATTCCGCCAGCTGGATCTCCTGGAATTTGCTGTTAAAAATCAGAGCTCAAATGGGTAAAAGTTTCAAATGATTTATAATTTTTACTATTTATAGAAATTTTTCAAATATTTGAAAATGTTTACCCCCTTTCCTATAGTTTCAACATTTTCTAACCATTTTGGACCGTTTTTTACATAATTCGTGATGTAGAAGACCTTTTTCAGTGCCGTTTCAGCCATT
>LPNX011027229.1:44331-94146 GCA_001517045.1 Pseudotsuga menziesii | reverse complement strand
TAAAGGTAGGTAGAGGAGGAGGGGGTATTAGAGGTAGGGAGAAGAGGAGGGGGGTTAGTAAGAGTTAGGGGGAAGAGGTGAGACAGGGGGGGACATAAAATAATAAAAGTATTGGTATAATTGACAAAACAAGCACTCATTGTAGTATTTAAAAATGCACTACTATTTTGCTTCACTAGGACACGCGCCTGTTTTGAATTAATAAAACGTGCTCCCATTTTGCTTCAATAAAAGCACTTTTGTTTTGTTTAAATTCGAAAATGCATTCCCTCCAAATGATAAGGCCGAGCCTCCACTCATGCTTTTATGGAATTCTTATGCCTATGTGTCTGCTTCATACTTCGCTTCGAATTCAACATGCCTATGCCTTAGAGTATGATAAACCATGGCTAATACAACATTATATCCAAATTTTTATAATGCTTGTGTTTAGCTGTTCATCTGATTATGCTGCACACCTCCATTGTTTATGAGATTTTAGAAACAGATATGGTTTTTTTTGTAGATTCCAAATATGTAAATTTTAACAAGAATACATATTTTTTTCTTATTATCTACTGTCATCACTCCTCAACTCAAAAAACACACTGTTATTGTTTTGTCCATTTATATTTAGTCTATCAAACATTTAAAAAACCATTGTATGGTGCACTAAAGAACACCGACCTCTACATGCTATAAAAAACCCATTTCCAAATAATTGCATTAAGACATTCAAATGCTGCACCCATAATTGACGTACCATTTTCGAGGTTTGATCTCTTAGATAATTAAAAAATTTATTTTTATTATTGGAAAAATAGTCATGTACTAGAACTATATGTTCTCTATATGTATACCGGTTTTCGTAAGTTTAATCCATCATTTAGTCACTCATCCACTGCACCCACAAAAACATATACCTTATAATTTGTCTGAAAAATAAAAAATTTCCCATTAAAAAATATCTAACTTTAGATAGTTAAGAACATTTTCAATAGAATAAAATTATATATTTGGAAAGGTCGTTCAATTTCCTACAGATCTTGTTTTTAACTCATCACAAGATTCATTGTGTAAGTGTCTCAAAATATCCATGCAAGTGAATGGATGCCTGTTTTTTCAGTTTTATATTGCATCTAACGCGCCAAAAGAGACCCTAAACTTTATGCACTCACCCTCATCATGCTCGCCCTTTCTCCTTTTGTGAGGTGATCTAGTCCTTGTTTATGATCATGACTATGATAAACTTGGTTGGAAAATTTTTTAGTCCCAATGGTAGGGTCCTTACTGCATTAAACGATGTTTGGCGAATGGGTTATTTTTTATAATTGATTCATATGGTGAACTCCTAAAGAACCTTCACAATTGGTTATATTTGAATAAATTCTATCCTTGGGATTGTTGCATCTCACAACATGTATCGGTAGTTATTCTTTGCATCCTTTCATTGTATATTTTTGTTTTGGTTTGCTTTCTTTTCCTTCTTAGTTGGATTTCCACTTCTTATGTTACATTTGTTACATTAATGGTGGAAGTCAATATACTCATAATATCGATTCATCAAATTGGCTCATTTAATCCTATTCATGCATCCATGTGAGCAGTGTATGCGATGACATTGTTAAATATAACCAAGTGAAATATGAAGTTATGATTATCTTCCTCATCAATTCCTTCCAATTTAACATTTTTCCCCTTTGTGTTCATTTGGATTCTTGGTTACTTATCACACTTAACTAATTATTATCGACTGCATGATATTTATTTGTTTAGAAAATGTCTGTAGTTCAGCTAATTGGTTAGATAGTTTTAAAACATTTCATTCATTCATATTCCTATGAGTCTCAACGGATTTGTAGATAATACTACAAATCAAATTCCAAGTTAACATCTAATTCATTCAACATAATCATAAAAAATCCTTGAATATATATATAAGCATCATACTATAATCACATGTACATAATCATATGCATCACATCATTCCATTTATCATAAGCAAGAATCAACAAATAATCAATAAAAAACATTTTTACACTCTTGCACACACAGATGAATCACATCATTTTATTTATCAAAAGTAAGTATCAACAAATAGTTGTCCATAAAAAAATTCATACACACAAACAAATATATACATACATACAAATATCCTCATATTGTTATTTCAATTAGCATGCACTCAAAAGAATAGCTCGATCAATTCCTCATCAATGTGTATCCACCCTTGGTTTATGATCACATGGTATTTTCATCTGTGAGTATCCTCTATGATCACCTATACATCTCTTCTATGACACTATTATATAGATAAAATTATTCTTCTTGACCTAACCTCATTGATGCTAATGTATTTCTATCCTCGCTAGTCCCACATTTGAACACACAAACACAGAGGATGATCATAAGTCACGTATTTCTTAAAGAAAAACTGACCCCCATCGATGATAATATGTAAATACAATCAAAACCATCATGCATTTTTTACTTACCCTTTGGTCCCCATAGTCCTCGATCACCATTGGGAGTTGTTGCCTCTAAGAAAAAAAACTAGCTTAAAAGTCTTTTCTCATGACACTGCCCACTACATATGGTCATCAAGTACTTCAACCATATCATGTGAGCATCCCTTGGTTCTATATATCTAATATCATGGTGCATGTCATATAATATAAGGATCCTCTCAAAAAATAAGGAACATATGAAAATGTGAATGCAAATTGTCAATTGCATGCCCTATTTCACATTTTCAGTTATGGCTATCAAATAAGTTCTATGTATCCCTATCCCATTTCCTAATCAGTTGGATGAAAACCAATATGTGATACGTAGGTAGCCCTATCATGAATTATGCATCATATAAAATTATCTTTGTTTTCTCTTTTTATATCAATAAGGCTTCCACATCCACATCCCAATAGTCAATCAATTTCAGAAGGAGAAAGGCATTGAATCATATTAAGGGTTTTTCAACAAACTTAAAAATCCCTTGTCATGTGAGTGTTATGATATTTTAACACTTAGGATTTAGTTAATATCAACTTAATCTAATGTGCATTTAGATAAAGTGTGTTTCTTTAGTATGCATTGTACTTACGTAATATGATAGTAAACTAGACATAAATGTATCCAATGGTTAATTTTCTCATTAATAATGATGGCTATATTGATGATCCATTGATTACCACCCCATAGGTCCATGATGTTGTTTAAAGAGAGCATGCAATAATTTGATAATGATTGGTTGTGAGAAACCCATATGTAAACAATTTTCCTTTTGCATTAATATATTGCTCAAGTGGTTGTGTTGGTTGGGAAAATGACCTCTTTCCATCTCTAAGTGTTTTATTGATGTAATACATTGGTGTGTTTATGTGATATATTTTTGTGCATGTTCCTTAAGGTGCTTGACTTGTGTAGAAATACCTTGTTTTTTCTACTTGAGAAATAGCTTTATGGAATTAAAAAATATCCTTGCAAGTTTTAAATTTGTGCATAGAAGCAAAGCATACATATTCTTTTAAGAAAAATAGATATTACACCATAGAATTCACACATAAAACATAGAGATTTACCCTGGAAACCCTTAACCGAGAAAACCAACAAACCTTGGAGCCACACCTCCTAATTCCTCATTGTCATTATGAATTACTCACAATAAAATATAGGTATTAGCCTACAATACCCTAATCCATTAACTTGACTTAGACAATAGACCTCAATCCCTTAACCGAGATTAAATACATATTTTTAGAAAACAACCCCCCAAAAATGGAGCTTGCATCGAAAATGGTCTTGTAGAAGGAGCAAGTCGATAAGTTGACTTGAACGAGGACTGACTTAGTCAATCAACTGACTAAGTCGATGGGCCAAATTAGTCGATCAGCCGACTAATTCGGTCGGCCAACTAAAATAAGAGATTAGGTCGGCCATCTAAAAAATCGCGTCGGTTCACCGAACCGACAGGTAGTTATTTTGTAACTGTTTGTAAATCATATATATTAGGCTGTTGAGCCAAACAAGAGTTCAGTTCAGTACTCTGCATTGTATGGACTCATTATAATAATATCATATGTTCTAATCCTATCTGTTCTTGTCTCTTGTCTCTGTTCTATATTTATGTATGTTTTAGTATGTATTATTGGTAACTTTATGTGATCTGTGAGATTACAACATTGGTTTCGTTGCCGGTAGTACATGATTGAAATATATGCTCACATATGATACTAGAACAGGAGATTAAGGACTAGTGGGAACATAAAATTGCAAACTATTTGCAGAATTATGCACGAAGGAACATATTAATAGTCGCTGAAGAAAAAGAAAGTTTTTTTACAGAGAAATCCGGACACAACTCCTAGATGAGAAAGCTGGACGCAACTAAAGAACAACAGTTGCGGGAAAAACTGATCCAAGGAGGCCGAACAAATTTTTTGAAGTGTTTTGAGAAAATCGTCGATGACTTCTATGAGGAGCAGGCAGTCGAAGACAGAACTTCAGTGGAAACTGTCAAAGGGAAATTTTACACAGATTTCTTGAACGATTTTTGTGTTCCCTACTGACCTTGCTGTTCAAATTATTGATTGAGAAAGGAGTAGCACATATCATCGAACCTCGCCCATCACTTCATGAATAGCCAACAAACTCTAACTGGGCGGATAAGCAGAGGAAGTGGGAAAAATTCATTGCCGAAAGGGAGTGGGAATACTTCCTAAGCAAATAGACCGAACTATCCGGGCTTTCTAAAAAGCGTCGGGTAGGCTATGGGTGGGTAGTTGGTCATGTGTTGAAGATACAGCATAGTGTTTCTTAGTCGACTAGAATCCGATATCAGTCACCAGTAATCAGAAGTCGACCAAAGAGGACCTCAAGAGAATAGTATCCTACTAAAGTATGTCGGACATTCAGAAAATATAAAGCGACAAGAGACACCAGAGAAGGGAAGCAAGACGTGAAAGAGCCTTAGAGTTGCACAGAGGAAAAAACCCTAGGGAGAATGACCGTGAAGAGAATCCTCCAGAGTCGGGTCATGATCAACATGAAGAGGGCATGGAGCAAGAAGCATCGCCTAAGGAGGAAGAAGTGTGAATAGAGCAGCCAGAAGCTCTCCAATTAAAAGCTCCCAGTGAAGGAAAAACCCTTTCTCCATTGAATCCGCGTACTTGAATACAGACTATTGTCAAATACGACCTTCGACTATGAGCTGGTGACTTCAGTATATGGAGCTGACTAGGTGACGAAACGTACCCTGGACGAAACCTTATTATACGTCGACTGGTGGAAGGGAACTGGGTGACATTTCAAGCGGCAGCCTCCCTCCGAAGTATCCACTTGATCTTACCGACACATGAAGGAGCATCCCCCCCGCCAAATACATCTTCAGAAGAAATTGAACCATCATACCTATGAAAAAATTATTGCAGTGGACCATCGACAGAAGAATTCGATATCAAACGACTGCACGTCGAAAAATAATTGACAACCGACAGGAACGCAAGTTTTGTCGACCAGAATTCCGCAGGCACAACTACATCAATAACCCCACCACCTCCACCTCCATCACCGCCAACTTCTGAGAGCAATGACAGTGATTCAGAAATGGGTCACGCATTGGCTCACATCCCCCTCTATGAAGGATATGAAGACCCCAGACGACATTGGTTCGTCTGCGAGTCGACCTAGGAAGCCAACCAGGTTACAGATGAAGATAGAAAAATGGCATAGTTCGCAGGAGCCTTAAGGAAAAGGGCATTGACATGGTACATGAACTTTTCAGAGAGACAACCCAGGGTGACAAAAGCTGAAATTAAGGCACAATTCATGTCATTTTTTAAAACTCTAGATGCTAAGCACCTGGCCATGAAGAAGCTCAAAACCACTTCATAAAAGCCAGGACAATCCGTATGTGACTACGATAAGCAGTGGAAGGACTTACTGAGCCGATTGGATTATGTTATAGATGAACAGTTACTAATCTAGTGGTTTCTTGTAGGACTATTGCAAAAATTACGTCGACACATTAGTCTGGAGACGTTAAAAACGTACGAGGATGTGCTAACAAAAGCTCTTCAGGTTGATATGGATGAGGATATACCCGCGTACCCCATGGACCATAGATTGGAACAATAGATTGAGAATGTACATAAGTCTCTGAAGGATCTCAGCTTCAAGAATTAGGAGATCTGGTGCACCAAATGCTCAACAAACAGCCACTCAAAAGATAACTGTCAACAAGAATATAGCCGACAAGACGTCCGCTTTGTACAGACCAAATCCTTTTCTGACATTTTCCAGGAACACGGAGATCACTCTACAGCAGAATACCCATTTAACATGAAGAACAACAAGGCTTCCTGGTGCGCCATCTACGAAACCAAAAGTCATAACACTGCCGACTATTAATTAAACCTAAAGAACCGATAGAACTATCACATGGTATACCAAACAAATGCAGTAGTGCAACATAACGAGCAAAACAATCCACCAAATGATCAGAACGGACAAAGATACGACAATCGACAATACGATTGTCGGTACGATAATGGACGCCAAGGTTACGGAGGAAGAGGTCGATTCCCTGGGAATCACGACATACAACAGCGCCGACCCACCCAGTGCTTCATATGTTACAAAGAAGGTCACTGGTATGTAGACTGTCCATACAAGGACAGGAATTAGAGGAATTTTGGGGTCTAAAATGGGCCTCCTAAGGAAAATAATAAAATAATAGTTAAAATAGTAAAATAATATTGATTAATTTTGGAGGAAGAAAGAAAAAAACTACTTTTTGTGTTCGTATTTTCGACATATCTCCCTGTGTTTTTACTCAAATTTTGATCGGGAGAGCTCATTGGATTCAGAATTTGATTTTGCATCCAACGAATACCCACATTGCATACTTTTGAAAAACCCCGCTACCCCAAAAACAAGAAATACCTGAAAAAATGTGATGATGATGTCATCATCACATTTTTTCAGGTATTTCTTGTTTTTGGGGTAGCGAGGTCCATCAAAAGTATGTAGTGTGGGTACTCGTTGGATGTGGAATCAAATTCCACATCCAACGAGCTCTCCCGATCGAAATTTGAGTAAAAATAGAATGAGATATGTCGAAAATACGAACAAAAAAAGTAGTTTTTTTTAATGACAAATATGTCAATTCAACCATTATGGTTGACTTATTTTATTGAAATTCTATTGGTTCTTGAATTCCAACTCACAAAAACTTATTTTGGCACGTTTTCTTATAAGGCCCATTTTAGACCCCAAATTTCCTCTAATGACTGATCTCAAATTCTGTACCCACTGCGGAGTAGGCAATCACTCGCTTGAGGATTTCCCTACTATGTTAGAAAAAATTAATACTAAGAAAAATGTTAATGTCTTGCCTTGTGTGCAAAAACATGATGTAATACCCACTAAAAATTTACATATTGTAACTCGACAATGAACAAAAACAGGACCTGATAACCCTCAAATTAGTAAGATTAAAGAAACAAACGTCTATCCTAACCCACGGCATGAAAAACAAACATATAAAGAAGAAACCCATGTCTTTCAAGACATGGCACGACAAGAATACCTCGATAACAGTCGACCCAACACAATACATCAATTAATCCAACTCGCTCAAATAGAAAAATCAGTATCTCCGTTCATAGAATTGTTACATGAAATAAAAGGTACCAACCCTGAAAAACAAACCAAAAACATCTGCAGCTTGAACCAAAAAGAAAAAAGTGATGCCGACCCACTTTTCAACCTGGAAATCAAAGATTACCACGTCCGACAAGTAGTGCTCGACTTCAGGTCACAAATAAATATCATGACTTGGGATACTTGGGAACGGATGGGAAGACCTCGACTCTACGAGTCAAGCATTTACCTATAACTCGCTGACCAAGGCCTAATTGAACCCATTGGGGTCTGGAAAAACGTTGACATGACCATCAAAGGAATCTTGATCAAGGTTAATTTTGAAATTATTGACCCAAAAGAAGGAGCCAGCTCCTTCCCAGCACTAGTCGATCGACCTTGGGGAAGAAAGATGAAAGATTCCATATCCTTGGACAAGGAACGAATCAAATTAAAAGGAAACGGTCAAAAGGTCATTGTACCCATTCATCCATCCCAAGGGGAACCTTGGACTGAACCTATTCATGAAGAAGTCGATGTCCGACAACTTTACCAAATCCATAATGATGCAGACTACACAAAACCAAACATCCATGGAGAACTCAACTTAGGTAACCAAGACTCAGTTGGTTATAACTTGGATGTTGAATTATATGACTGGGAGATCGAAAATTACAAAACACAAGCAAGAGGGTGCTGGACTATACAAAAATTATGGAAAAAACCCACCCGACAGAGCTTCATAGTATCAATTATCCCAAAAATCTTTGAAAAGAAAATAAGGGAACGCCCTACCTTACAACCGACCAACTTAAACACTACACAACTACCAAGGTATAAGGAGAGGGAATCACTAGTCATGCATATTTAGAAAGTATCTAAAAATATTGGTGAACATGGCTGACTTCAAAGCTTAGTTGAAACTTTTACAGGTCAAGCATCTAGATGGTGAGACATCCATCAAACAAAACTATAGACCTGGACAACTGCTTTGACTTATTTTGTTGAGCGGTTTGGAGGAAAGAATCTAACCCAGCAAGCCCAGATACCTATCTTTACCCAAGGACAAAACCCAGAAGAACATATCAAAACTTGTGAAATAGAGTGGAGAAGACATGGATACAAAGATGAGCAAGCCTGGCCACACTTGTTCCCCTCAACCCTAGCCGACTTACCAAACAAATGGTATAATATGGAAGAATCTAGATGTGAAACCTTCTTATGGTACGAACTCAGGTAAAATTTTATTAAAGATTTCAACTTGATACCTCAAAACGAAAATCTGGTTGAGATAGCAAAACAAATTAAACAATTTATCCAATCGACCGAAAAACAACCCTCCCAATACCATCGACAAATAAAGGACTGTAATAATATACAAATATGGTCAAAACCACAATCGACCTGTTTACAATTAGAAAATGAAAACACAGAAGGCAAGAGTTTCAGATGGAAATCCAACCACATCGAAACAACAAAGCCTATCCGATCCATCCTGAAAATCACAACAACTGACAAACAAGATATTGACAGAATGATTGCAGCCGACTTCCCTACCACATTGTCACAGTTCAAAGAAGGAAATCAGCCAATCAATGAAGCTAAAGCACCAGAGTGGCTAGATTCCAAAGTAAAAACTAAAGAGGTTGACATTTCAAATGACGACTGACCAAAACTAGCAAAAATTGGTGACTACTGGAACGCCCAACAGACCACCGAAATCGTGAACTTACTAAGAGAGTTCCAAGATGTCTTTGCCAGGGACTATAAAGACCTAAAAGGCTTAGTCCAAGAAATGGGAGAAATGAAAATTGATACTAAACCCGATGTTCGAATTGTTAAGAAAATACCTTATAAACTGGCTCACAAATACAAGGAAATAGTCAAAAAGTAAATCGATAACATGTTAGTAGCAGGGATCATTTACCCTATCGACCAGTCGGAATGGGAAAGTCCAATGGTCATACAGCCCAAGAAACATGACCCGACAAAGCTAAGAATTTGTTTCGACTTTCAGGAACTCAACAAAGTAACACTAATAGACCCATTCCTAGCCCCTTATGTAGATGAAATCTTGAATGAAGTCGCAGGACATGAATGCTACTCATTTACAGATGGATTCTCAGGCTATAACCAAGTACCAATAGCTAAAGAAGATCAAAATAAGATAGCATTTGTGTGTGAATTTTGTTCCTTTTCTTACAGAGTTATGCCTTTTGGATTAAAGAATGCACCTTCAGTGTTTTCTCGAATTGTTGTCAAGACATTCCAAGAATACATATATAATACCATGGCAGTATACTTCGATGACTGGACAATATTCTCCACCTTAAAAGATCACTGCAAATGGCTTAGACTTATGCTGGAGAGATGTCGACAGATTCAAATCTCCCTAAACATTAATAAATGTATATTTATGACTCCCATAGGGATACTCTTAGGGCATATTGTCTGTAAAGAAGGTATCAAGGTCGACTTTGCAAAGATTAAAATTATCCTTGACCTGAAACCACCAGTAAAACCTAAACAAGTCAGGGTTTTACTTGGCCATACAGGCTATTACATAAAATTCATAAGACACTATTCAGATATGACCTATCCTCTTGAATAAATACTAAAGGAAGCTCAAGAGTTTAAGTGGATAGAGGAATGCCACATCTCTTTCAAAAAATTGAAAAGAAAATTAGTCGAAGCCCCCATCCTAAAGTTTCCAAACTGGTCGATCAAATTCTATGTGCATATCGATGCATCAGGAATAGCAATAGGAGCAATCCTAACTCAACTAGGGGATGATGGAATGGATTATCCTATAGTTTATAGCAGTCAGAAATTAAATAAGGCTGAAAGAAACTATTAGACTACAGAGATAGAAGCCCTAGGTATGGTCTTTACCCTCCAAAAGTATCGACATTACCTTTTAGCCAACCTCTTCAAATTCTATACCGACCATCAAGCCCTGAAGTACCTTTTCAATAAACCACTCCATCATGGGAGGATTTGTCGATGGCTACTTCTCTTCCAAGAATTTGAGTTCGAAGTTATTGTCCGACCAGGCAAACTAAATGTCGGGGTCGACCATCTATCCCGAATAGACACAGGAGAGGAATTGACCGGAGTTGACGACGACTTACCGGATGCCAGAAGAACTAGAATAAATAGCTCAGTTCTTAGAAAACAGTCAGGCACCAGAAGGTATGAATACAAAGAAAAAACAAATCTTAGCTATGAAGGCTGCACCATATAGCCTCATCAATGGATTTTTATACAAAATGTGATTAGATGACATCCTCAGAAGGTGTGTGCTCAAACATGAACGAGACCAAATCATGCATGAAGCACACTATGGACCTGCAGGAGGACATTTCCAAGTAGACACAACTGCAAAGAAAATCCAACAGTCAGGATTATGGTGGCTAACGCTCCACAAAGATTGCAAAAGTTTTGTTAGTTGATGTGACAGATGTCAACGACTTGGTTGACCCCTACCGAGCACAGAAATTCCCTTGATATCAGTAAACCCCAGTCTCATATTTGAAATTTGGGCTATAGACTTCATAGGACCATTCCCTATCCTAGCAAAAAGATCAGGTGCAAGATATATTATCACTACAGTAGAATACGTCACTAAATGGGCAGAAGCTGAACCCGTCGATACATGTTCGAGTGAGGTAGCCGCTAAGTTTATCTATGAAAACATCATCACTCAATTTGGATGACCACTAACATTGATTAGCAATCAAGGGACACACTTTATCAACAAAACTATCAAAAAATTGACCGACCAATTCCACATCGACCACCGACAGAGTACAGCATATCATCCTTAGTCGAATGGGGCGATTGAAGCTTTCAATAAAACATTAACAAAAGGGTTGACCAAAATATGCAATACTAACAAGGACGACTGGGACGAAAAAATCCTTGTAGTATTATGGGCGTACAGGACAGCCTATAAACTGTCGATTGACCAAACCCCCTTTTGACTAGTCTACGGAAAAGAAGCAGTCGTCCCATTGCACTTCTAACAACAGATGCCTAATATTGCAAAAATCCTCCATGTCGATGTCAAACAGGGAAGGAAGGACTGATTACTTTATCTCAGTAAGATGGAAGAGCATCGACTCATCACCATACAACACCAAGAAATTCAAAAGCAACAACAAAAATCATGGCACGACCGCAACATCAAGAATAAAAACCTAGCGGTTGGTGACTTTGCTTTACTCTACAATAGTCGGATCAAAGGAAAACCTAAGAAACTCCACACATAGTGGATGGGACCTTACATTGTCGACGAGATATGCCCCAATGGTTCATTCCGACTAAGGATGATGTAGGGCCTAGTATTTTAGAATATCGTTAATGGAGCCCAACTAAAATGTTACAAAGAAAAAAAAAACCGACCGACCCTAACCGGCCACCAAAATACACACAAAACTAAAAATTCCAAAAACAAAAAAATAACCCATAGACACAAAACCATGACAGGAAATCACCACTTCGACAACTGACATCATGACCCTCAACGATCTTCATCGACCATTCTCAACACCGACACCAACCAATGACCTCGATAGTCCCATCATGCATTCATGACCTCGAGCACCGAAAGCAAATAACCATTAACTCACACTCACACACTCTGGCTGGAACATCATGTCCACCATTAATGCAGCCATTGTCACATCCAAACACAGCATCGCCTATAAATACCAGACCGCCGAAGGCTCATTCACCGCAACCTTTACACCCAAAAGCATCTTAACACTCAGTCGACCAAAAATCGAGAACCCTGTAGTAACTTCAACCAAACAGACACAATGGCCCCCAAGCATACCAAAGCATCGACCAAGGTGAAAGAGATATAGGCTGCGGATACACCTTTGGTCCACAAACAAAAGAACATAAAAAATGCCAAAGTGCAGGAAGGCCCATGGCAAAAACTATGGGCCGAGATCCAAGAGTGGGCCTTTGTCGACAAAAAGCCGACCTAGGCAGCACATAAAATACAACACAGCACTCTCTTTGGCTATGCCAATGCACCGCTGATGGCAAGCTTTGGTGGCATGAAGGAAGCTACTGTCAAATTTGTCAACGGTCAGTATCACAACGGCCGCTTCTACTTTGATGAGCCGATCGACATTTCTGGGGATGTCATCTCCAAACTCACTGTCCTGTCTAATAAAGGAGACCTTGTACCAGTCGAAATCAAAGAAGGACTGGTCGAAGAGCTTACGGGATCACCCTCCAGGAAAAACTCAAAAGGGTTGATGATTGGCCAAATCACAACCCGAAAGCCATAGATCATGGCCAAAATAATCGCAATCACACTCACATTAGTAGGTCGAGGAAACAACCTCAAGTTAGAAATTGTGGAAGCCATCGACACAATTGCCACCGACGGGTGACTCTACAGATGGGGGGATTATGTCGCTGATATAATAAAAACTGTCTGCGAGCGATGACAAGAGATGGGAGGAATCATCAAGTTCCCCTCCCTCATCGTATGGATTGTTATGTACCACATCTGTCCAAAAGGAAGCCCAGTTTTCCGAGAACCATCAAGGTTCAACATGTATAGGTTTAAACCCTTTTCCCAGAAAGGAACCTCGCATGAACTAGGGCAAGGGAAAGTATTCCTGGAGAACTGGTTCCAACAACTGAAAGTTCACACGACTAGATGAAGGGTGCCTCAGAACATCCGATGAAATATACCTGTGAACTCCCACATCCAGCTGGAGCTCAACCATACCTCGGTGTGGTACATGTAGGGCGAGGCCTCCAACGCCAAATCCCTTGACTATTATCCATCTGTCGACCAAATATTCCGAGAATTGTCTTGACAGACTAAGACAAAGATACCAGTGCCAGAAGTAGCGAAACAGGTCAACTTCTCAATCAAGGAGCCACTCACCGACCAAGAGAAAGAGGAATACTACGAGATCAACCTCTACATCAGCACATTTGTGTCGGAGGACCTACCGGTCGAACCCACTGGTCAAGTACAAATAACTATCAAACCTTCGACTGCAAAGCAAGCATTACCACAACCTACAAAACCAAAACCACAACAACAGTAGCAAACAACTCCTATGGCTCTAGCAAGTGTCGTCCCGACTCAGGAACCGATGAGAAAAGTCGAACCAAACAACCCTGAATATGTTGTTACAAAAGGCATAATTCAGAAACTCACCAATGAGATAGCAATAGCTAGGAAGAAAATCAAAGTGCAAGAACAACAACAAGGCAAAGGTAAGCAGAAACTTATCATTGCTGAATCATCAGATGATGAAGACGAACTGGTAGCCTGCAGCCCTTGAAATTATAGAGGATGCCGCCGTAAATAAAGTGTCGGTTGAAACTCAGTTCCAATGGTTTGTAGAAGCAGGAGCCCGCAAAGGTCGACCAAAGAAGGCAAAAACAACAACGACACCTGAAAATGTCGTTGATCTTGTGTCGACACCTCCACCTCCATCATTGACACAAATAATCGAGGAGCAAGCACCGGCACAACAGTCGGTCATACCCCTCAACTTATACAAAAGCGCAATGCCGAAGATGGTAAAAGAAAAATTTGACAAAGATACTAAGCTAAAAGATTTCTTCGAGACATTTCCTGGGCTGTTTCAGTCGGCCCAAAAAATTTCCATCCAGGCTCCTCTCTATACAAGAAGTAGAACACAACCCACAGTATTTGCACACATCACGTTGACCTTCACATGACAATCCGACCAAGAAGGAGACATGATTGGACAAGTGTAGTCTACTATTGAACCGACCGACCTTGAACCCCAGGCTGACATACCAACCACTACACTGCCGGAAGCAAACATACCTTCTGACGTAATTCCACAGCGTACTTCCCCCAAACCCATCACCCCCGACCATTCCCCCACTCCATCACCACTGCCCCCACCATCCCCACCACCCCCACCACCCCCTGATTCATGGCCAGACCTATCACAACCAACTACATCCACCTAGCCAGAGGTGGTCATACCACCTCTCCAGCCAGAAAAACCATCCACTTCTATCCTAAAAACCAAAGGTCCCCCCTCAACTATTGTAGGTACACAGGAGACAGAAGAAGAAAAGCACAAGAAGAGGAAGGAGCATCATGGAAAGACTCCCAGACTTCGGATTAGCTTGAAGGATGCAAGCTCCTTGACTGACACAGAGGTGGGCCAACTCCTCAAAAATCTAGCCAAAGAAGCAAAGACAAGGACTGAGCGAAAAACCAAAGAACTCACAGACAAAAATACAGAACAGGTCAAGTTTCTCGACAAATGCAGGACTTTAGCTCAGTCCGTCATACCAGCCCCATAGAAGTCAACACTGATAGAACGCTTGAAAGAGAATATCAGCTCTTCGAGAGCATGGTGTCGACCCTCCAAGTACACCTTCAGGAAACTAAGGAGGAGCAGAAGGAGGAGACTGCCAGACTGCTACTAGCACAACACACTGCATTCTCAAAAGCATACAAAGTCCTACAGGACCATATGGAGGAGTCTGTCATAACCAAAAAAGTCCTAAGAGACTGGCCTACTCATTACGGGCAAGTTTATCAACAGACACGATAGACTCAGCAAGGGATTCAGGATTTGGAGAGAAGGAAGACCACGGAGGCAACACTTAGGCCGATGATAGAAGAACAGATAGTGCTGGAAACCACCAAACTGCAGAAACTGGAAAGGAAATCACACCAGTGGGTGCAACAAGATCTCCCCAACCTAGAGAAAGTCGACATCATCTGCCCACAGATGAAACAACTCATCGACACTATAGAAGAGCAAAACCAGTTCATGGGCCCCAACATGGAAAAGATAGTGGAAGTCCCCATCTCAAAGAAGATGTCGGACCTGTCAAGCTTAACCACATTAACCATCGACATCCAGAAAGCTTTGCAAAGTTGGACAGATTTCCAACATCACCTCGCCATCACAGCTCTAGCCATTGTTGAGGTCCGTGTATAGAAAAGACCAACCATCCATCTTCACAGTCCACCACAATAAAATTTTGAAGGACCAAACAAACATATTTTGTGTACCTGCCTGTTTCTTCGGGATGAAGAAACGTTTTGTTCATGGGGGATATGTAGAAGGAGCAAGTTGATAAGTCGACTTGAACGAGGACTGACTTAGTTGATCAACCGACTAAGTCGATGGGCTGACTTAGTCGATCAGCTAACTAAGTCGGTCAGTCGACCAAAATAAGAGATTCGGTCGGCCATCTAAAAAGTCGCATCGGTTCACCGAACTGACAGGTAGTTATTTTGTAACTATTTGTAAATCATATATATTAGGCTGTTGATCCAAACAAGAGTTCAGTTCAGTACTCTGCATCATATGGACTCATTATAATAATATAATCTATTCTAATCCTATCCGTTCTTGTCTCTTGTCTCTGTTCTATATTTATGTATGTTTTAGTATGTATTATTGGTAACCTTATGTGATCTGTGAGATTACAACAGGTCTCTTGACCATTTCTATGAAGGTCTCGAAGTGATCTTCAGGCTTGTCACTAACATGTGAACCCCCCCCAGACACATGCGCATACAAACACACATAAATAATACAATATATACCTAATATTCTCCCACTTATTGTTTTCTTTGTATAACAATGAGTCATATATTCAGAGATTCAAAAGTTCAGTGCATCAATGCTCAGTGATTCTCTACACCAAGATAACTTCTTTGTATTGTCATACTTTGTTAATGAATCTACAACATTTTTCAAGGTTTCAATGTTTTCTAGCAACACCTTCTTGGCTTCAACCATATCTCTCACAAAGTGATATTGCACATCAACATGCTTTGTATTAGCATGATAACTAGGTTTCTTTGCTAGGAAAGTTTCACTTTGTCTATCGTATATAACCTTACAACTTTATTTACAAACGCAACAATTGACAAAAGTCTATGCTTCCATACTACTTCTTTGCTAGCCTGAGTGGCTGCCATGCATTTAGATTGTCTATTTGAGAGTGCAACTACATCATGTATCTTTCTCATCCAACTGATAGTTCTTCCAAATAGGTTAAATACATACCCACTTGTATATATTCTACAATAAATATATCCAACCCTCTGGGAATCAACAAATCCATGTACATCTATTACTCTATCTAGTCTAGGTCTTCCTTGGTACAAGATTGCAAAATATGTGGTTCCCCACAAATATATGAAGACCCTATTTACATTTGTCTAAATCTATTTCCTTGGTTTTGAAATATATTTTCTCAAAACTCCCACTGCATGAGTAATGTCACGTCTGGTACAGATCATTGCATAAATCCAAATTCCAACTCCAATGGCATATGAACACGTGAAATATATGCATCCTCTTCATGTGTCTTTGGGAATTGACCTACATATAAATTTACACCTACAGGAATAGGAACCTTAACCGAATTACTTTCATGCATGTTAAATATTTATAGTACCATCTCAATCTCTGTATTACCCTCTCAACATATCTTCCTCTTTTCATGATCTTTTCTTATCTCCATTCCCAGGATGAGGTTTGCAGCACCGATATCCTTCCTTTATTTGTTGTTTCCAATCAACATCATGCCATAAACATACAATACTCTGCTAATGAAGTGATCACAAACCCATTTGGAGTATACATAGTGATCAACTTTGCTTCTCACAAACCCCAATCCAAGTATGTATGTCTCAAACTTTTGGTACCACATCCTTGGAGATTTATTTAGACCATAAAGGGGCTTCTTTATTTTACATACCAAATCTTTCTTTCCCTTGACTGTGAACCATTCTGGTTTTTTCATTTAGATTTATTCTTCTAGATCCCCATGTAAGAATGTTGTCTTCACATCCATCTTCTCTACTTCAACATCAAAATAAATAGCAATAGAAAGAAGAAATCTAATAGAAGTTAAATTTTCAACTAGAGAAAATATATCACCAAAATACATTCCCTATACCTAAGAATATCCCTTTTCTACCAAGCAATATTTGTACTTATCCACTATACCTTCCGCATTAAATTTCTTTTTAAACAATTGTTTTCTACCAACAATGTTTCTTCCCACTGGTAACTATACTATATCCCATGATTTTTTGTCCAAGGAATCTATTTCTTCAATCATGGCCTTCTTCCAAAGATCACTATCCTATGAATCAACAACATCCTTCATATTTCTAGGAACATTATCAGTAATAGACAAAGAAAAACTAGAATGAAAATTAGGAGGGGAATACCTTTCTAGCTGCCTTCTTTCTCAAGATGATCTCCTCAAAATTGGGGTATGAGGTTCTTCTTCTTCATCATCTTCTTCAGCTTCTTCCATTGAGTCATATTCTTCATTCTCTAACTCAAAATTTATTGTCTCTGGTTCCTTTTCCAGTGGATTCCCTTCCTATCCAGGAATTTCTTTGACCTCTTTGAACACAACATTTCAACTGTAAATTGTCTTTTTTGGTTATAGGATTCTGAAGCTTACAACCTTTCATACCATATTTATAACCAATAAAGATGTATTTTTCATCTTTGTTATCCAACTTGCTCTTTTTCTCCTTTGTAACATGTACATAAGAATCACAACCAAATACTTTCAAATGCTTAATAGAGGGATTCTTACTAGTCCATACGTCTTATAGAGTTTTGTCAACCAATGATGAAGTGGGTGATCGATTTACAAGGTAGCATGTTGTATCCACTCCCTCTGCCTGTAATTCTTATCTTATCCTGGAACTACTTAGTGTGCTCCTTTAATTTTCCCTCAGCATTTTATTCCTCCTCTCGGAAACACCATTCCGTTGATGTGTGCATGGAGTATTCTTCTTCCCTAATATATAATCTTCTTACAGAATTCCTCAAATTCATTCCCACATAACTCTCCACCATTATCTATCCTCATCACCTTTATTGTAATTTCTGTTTAATTCTATACAAGAGCCTTAAATTCTTTAAACTTAAAAAATACTTCAGATTTCTTTCGAAGGAAACAAATCCATGTGTTCATTAAGAAATAATTTATAAGTGAAACATAGTACACATATCTAGCTAATGATGGAACAAGCACACGTCCAAACACATCACTCTATATTAATTCTAAAATTCAATTTCCTATTATAGCACCAGATGCAAATATTACTCGGTTTTGTTTTCCATATATGCAACATTAACAGAAATAAAAATGCAGAGTGCAACCAGTCATATATTCAACCATACCTTTACCTTATATTGCTCGAAGGCCCTTTTATCTGATATTCCCAATCTTTGATGCCATAACATTGTCTTTCCTCCTAATGCAGTTAGATTTCTATCATCTTTAACTACTCCCTTAGTAACACCGCGGTTTTGACCCCATGGTATTGAAATGTACATGATGTACATATTGTATTTGAATCATGGCAAGGAGATCAAGGGCAAGGCCCTACCATTGATTTTGTGTTTTTTTTATAGGTGATCAAGGTTGATACCTATGGTCATAGTGCTAAGTCAATCACAACATATTTTCAATATCATGTAAATATAAAATTGATAAAATAACACAACTAGCTATGGGACTGCAACATGAAAGATATGGGGGAATGATTCCACAAGGGATAGGGTGGGGAGTTAGTCAAACCCTGTGATCCAATAGGGCATGACTAGGGATAGGGTGGGAAGTTAGGACACCATTCTGTTCATTATTCCCAACCATTCTGCCATTCTATGGCTAGACCATTCGATCATTCTGATTAGTTTTTTCATCCACGTTGTTGGTGGTTTGACCATCTAGAGTCGTGAAGGTGTGGTTCCACAATGTTGTCCTGAGTGGCATTGTGGTATGAGACCCTATTTTCTCTGTGTCACATAGTGGATCATGTGTGGCTATGTTTTTCTTGCAGATTGTTGTGATATGCATCCATGTTTTGGTCTGAAAGGATTAGGAGTGGAAGAGGAACATAATTGGCTGATAAACCTAGTGAAGAGAGGAACCTCATAGGAATATTAAGAGGGGCTAGAAAATCCTTGATTCACACCTAGAAGAACATTGGAAGGGAAGGTATAGCTTGAGGGAAATATGCAACAATGAAGGGATTAATTCCTTGTGTTGGGTGTGTAGGTATTGTGAAGCGCCAAGTTGGATAGATTTAGTGTAGGTGTCCATAGCTCTGTGGTTGAGCTCTCTAGCTAGAAATTCTACCTTTCCATTTCCTTAGCAGTCTGAGAAACCTAACTGTAGGTTGGTTTGGTTGGGTCTTGTTGTGTGTTTAGAACTATGTGTAATCCTTGGATGAATAGTTTGAGAAAGCCAACTATAGGTTGGTTTTCCTGTGTCTTGTTGTGTATTTAGACTTGTGTATAATCCTTTGGTGAATATTATGAGAAACCCAATTGTAGGTTGGTTTTATTGTGTTTTGATGTGTGTTGGCTAAGTGTGAGCCTGTTGTTCCCTAGTTGCTTGTGGAAATTAGGCCGAGCTCGAGGGTGGCAATGTGTTGAGATATTAATGGACACACTGGACTAAGGTTGGGTGGAACGTTGGAGTGACATAGCTAGTTGCAAGACAACTCCATCACTTAAGATAAATATTCTCTATCATTCTGGTTTATGCAATATAGTTTCTTAGGAATGAATGACTTAATGAATGAATATGATGAATGCTTGCAATGTTTTAGTAGATTTTACTGTGATGAATGTTCCTACATTTGCATTGTTATTCCTTGTATTTTTTATGCATTTTTGCTAAGTTCATGGAGGATGGAAGCGTGTTATAGTCATAATACCTCTAATTTAGTGTTTTCGGCCCTTGGAATTCACCTAAGGAAGGTAGAAGGCAGAAACCAGAAAAAGGGAGGTTGATCTCATAATGTTTTTCATGTTTCTTTGCTTAATAATTATGTACATGACCCTAACCATGTGATTGATTGGGATGTGATCTAGGTGGAACCCAAGGTATATTTCCAAACTGAGCCATTGTGCATCCTCCACAGGAAGGTCATAGTGCTCCGGAATCGAGTTGTTGGGAAGGTGAAGGTGTAGGGGAGCACTACAGTCTTGAAGAGGCTACATGGTAGATGGAGGATGCCATGCGATTGGCACATCCATTTTTGTTCAATTTTGAAGAGCACTGAGGTAGTTCCAGTGTATCATTTTTGTTCAGTTGTGATGAGCACTGAGCATAGTGATGTTGTAAGGGGGAGGGGAATGTAACACCCTAGTTTTGACCCCATGGTATTGAATTGTACATGATGTACATATTGTATTTGAACCATGGAAAGGAGCTCAAGGACAAGGCCTTGCCATTGATTTGGTGTTTTGTTTATAGGTGATCAAGGTTGATGCCTATGGTTATAGTGCTAAGTAAGGCATAACATATTTTGAATATCATGTAAATATACAACTAATAAAATACCACAACTAGTTATCAGACTACAACATAAAAGAGATGGGGGCTTGATTCCACAAGGGATAGGGTGGGGAGTTAGTCAAAACCTCTGAGCCAATAGGGTGTGACCAGATGTCAATGGGGAAACCCTTGAACTCTCAGCTACATTTTTGTTCTTTGTCCTCAATCATCAATTTCTTCCAGAAGTTGGTTGAGGTAGTTAATTCCTTGGGCAGAGCAAAGCATGTCAAGTTGATTACTTATATGAGCAAGCCTGTAAGTATGCATTCTAGGAAGATGTGATCTTGCTTCTGACGTAAGGAAGAATGTGGATGCATGCCAATCTATCCTTTCTCTCAGTCGTGAGAAGGTTTTGTTGTTGTTCCTTGGGTACGAGGACACCATTCTGTTCATTATTCCCGACCATTCTACCATTTTGGTGGGATACCATTTGATCATTCGGATCAGTTTGTTCAAGTGTGTTGTTGGTGGTTTGAACATCCTGAGTCACGGAGGTGTGGTTCTGTAGCATTGGCCTAAGTGGTAATGTGGTATGAGACCCTATTTTCTCTGTGTTACAGAGTGGATCCTGTGTGGCTATGTTTTCCTCGCGGATTGATGTGATGTGCATTCCTGTTTTGGTCTGAAAGGATTATGAGTGGAAGAGACCCAGAATTGGTTGATAAACCTACTGAATAGAGGAACCTCACAGAAATATCAAGAGGATCTATAAAATCCTTGATGCATGCCCGAAATAGCACTGGAAGGGAAGGTATGGCCTAAGAGAACTATGTAGTAGTGAAGGGAATACTTCCTTGTGTTGGGTGTGTAGGTATTGTGAAGTGCAAATATGGATGGATCTAGTATAGGTGTCCATAACTTTGTGGTTGAGCTCACTAGCTAGCATATCTACCTTTCCATTTCCTTAGTAGTATGGGAAACCCAACTATAGGTTGGTTTGGTTATGTCTTGTTGTGTATTTAGCCTTGTGTGTAATCCTTGGATGAATAGTCTTAAAAATGCAACTACAGGTTTCTTTGACTGTGTTTTGATGTGTGTTGGCTAAGTGTGATCCTATTGCTCCCAAGTTCCTTGTGGAAATCATTCCCAGATAGGGGGTGTAGTGTGTTGAGAGATTAATGAACACACTGGCCTAAGGTTGGCTGTAACGTTGCAGATACATAGGTAGTTGCGGGACAACTCCATTAATAAAGATAAGTACTCTCTATCATTCTTGTTTATGCCATGTAGTTTCTTAGGAATGAATGACTAAATGAATGAATATGATGAATTCTTGCAATCTTTCTGTAGATTTTACTGTGATGAATGTTCCTGCATTTGCATTGTTATGCCTTGTATTTTTATGCTTTTTTCCTAAGCTCATGGAGGATGGAATCCTGTTAGAGAGTCATAATACCTTTGATTTAGTGTTTCCGCCCCTTGGAATATGCCTAAGGAAGGAGGAAGGATGAAACTGGAAAAAGGGAAATTGAGCAAGGGATAAAGTGTGTTTTCCGATTTTCGGAGTCTGGGGCCGGGAAGTGAAAATTAGAAGCATAGAAAAGTTGTAAGGAAAAATTTAACTTTTCGAATTCTGAAGACTAAGGTCTAAAAGCAGAAGTCGTAAGTGAAAAAAAAGTGCAGAAGTTGGAAGTGCAGAAGTCAGAAGTTGAAAGTTGCTTTTCCAATTTACGAGTTCCAAGGTCGAAAGTGCAGAAATTTTCTAAGGAAAAAAGTGAACTTTCTGATTTCCGAAGTCTGAGGTTGGAAGGCGGAAGTCAGAAGTGGAGAAAAACTTTAAGGTCAAAATTTGGTTTTTTGAATATAGAGTTCTAAAGGTGAAAAGAAGAAGGCATAATGCAAAAGAGCCGTTAAGTATTTCCGTTGTTTTTTAAGTTTTCGAGTTCCGAGTTTTGAGGTTGGAAGGGAGAAAAACAAAAGTGCAGAAGGTGGAAAGCAGAAAAGACATTAAATAATTCAATTGCACATTAGGGTTTCATTTTCAAGTTGCGAGGTCAAAAGGGCAGAAAGAAGAAGTGCGAAAGGAGGAAGGTGGAAGAGTCATTCAGTATTCTCAGTACAGGTTAGATTTCTGATTCCCGAGTTTTGAGGTCAAAAAGGAGGAAGGAGAAAGTGTGGGAGGAAGAACCATGGTTGAAGAAATACGTTGTTTTTTTGGCTCCAACTTCTGAGTTCCACGGGACAGAAGGTGGAATGTAGAAATGATAGGTTCAGTGTGGAAGAGAGATTTTGGTCACAAAATGAATCTGTCAAAGGGAGAAATGACTGTTACAGGGGTTTCTAAGCCTGAGATTAATTGTTGAAGAGTGTGTTAACATCCATGCCCTATGTCTTGAAAGGAGAACCAGGGTTCTTGAAGCAAGATTTTTTGCATTATGGCGTATGGGGACGTAAACTTAGGAACACCATAGATGTTACATTCATTGATGATGGTGCTTCCCAATATTTTGAATAGATTTCCATACTGAAATATCATAATCAATACGATTGATCCTCAAACCAACCAACATCTCCACACATGTTCTTTCCACCCGAAACATCCATCTTTCCATCAAATATCAAGTTTCTCTCTAGATTTGGAATGTGTAGCACTCCATGTATATTTGTAATACTTCCATCCTTGAGTTTCAACTTGATTCTACCACATCCAACGATATTGGCTAGTGAATCATCTCCCAAGTACACATCTCCTCCATTGTAGTGTTCATATTCACGAAACCACTCCCTATGAGGGGCATATGACATGACGCACTTGAGTCAATCATCCATATATCACGTTCTGAATGATTACCCATGGAATCTATATACACATCCCATCCTTGTTTTGAGGAGGTATTCTCCTCTATGGAAGGGGTATCCTTAGATCCCTTTTATTTAATAACATTAATAGATATGAAATCCTTTTTATAGTGCTTACATTTACCACATTTTCAACACTTCCTTATACCTTTTCCTAGGGATATAAATCCACCCTTAGATTTATATCTCCCCTCAGATCCCTTATTTTCGTTTCTACGAGTATCCATGGTTTTCAGCCTCATCTCCTGTGATAGTATAGATGATTCTATCTCATCGAATTTTAAGGTTGCTTGACTAGCACTACATATTGCTACAATTAAGTTGTCCCATGAATTTGGAAAAGGACACAATAATGTAATACATTTATCTTCTTTGACCATTTTAATACCAATGAAGTTTATTTGACTAAATAAAATATTGTATACATTCATATGCTCTTTCACCGCATTGTTATCCTCCATTATGAGATAATACAGTTTCTTTTGCAAAAACAACTTGTTTACAAGGGATTTTAATTGATATAAGCCCCCTAACATTGTCGACAACTTTACTACACTATGTTCTCCATATATATTCAACAACACATAGTTTGATAAGCATAGTTTAATTGTACTCATTTCCCTCCTTTCTAATTTCTCCCAATATTTTTATGATGTTCTACTGGGTTTTGTACCCGGATCCACAACAATCCATTTTTCTCGATCTATAATAAGATCCTCCATTTTAGGCTTCCATAGCTCAAATTTTTGGTCGTCAAATTTATTGATCTCAATTCTCAAACTTTCTGACGTTATCTTTCATTGCACAAATCAACACTATAAATATCCCACTGAACCAAGGTTTATCACAAAACCAAGATCTATCAATTGCGTCGAACCCTTAGCATTAAAGGAATCCCCCTAATGCCAATAGTTAAGCTCTAATACCACAAGTATGTTTGAAACTTGTGCAGAGAAGAAAATCATACATATTCTTTTAGCCAAAATATATATTACACCATAAAATTCACACATAAAACACAGAGAATTACCCTGGAAACCCTTAACTAGGAAAACTAACAAACCTTGGAGCCACACCTCCTATTTTATCATTATCATTATGAAGTACTCACAATACATTGTAGGTATTTTGCAGCATGCAATACGCTAATCCATTAAATCATATTAGAAAATAGACCCCAATCCCTTAACCGATATTAAATTACATATTTTTAGAAAACAACCCAAAAATAACTAAAAACAACTCAAAAGCGTTGGCACTCGCTACGCTCACATTGGAAATAGAATCCTGTATGTTTCCATGCAGGTTTTGGAGGGATTTTCAGGAACATCGCTGATAGGAGAAACACCCCCCACCCCACCCCCTGCAAACACATGCAAAGAATATAACATATATGCAACACTCCTTAATCTTGGAATTCTAAAATGGATAGCTTTCTTCTTGAAACCATTTCTTTTAGATGCCATGCTATGCCTAATGTATATACCAAGAAAGTATGAAACTATATCATAATAATTGTTTTTATCACCTAAAATTCACCCACATTCGACATTTCGTTAGTTATTATAAGAAGAAATCATAAACTTAGAACATGTTACCCATAAGACTTCTTCATCAACAAAATCAACACATGAAATGAAAACAATAATGGATAATTCACACTATAGGCTAACTGCATGGGTTTATCAAAAGAAAACCATACAATGCATGGGTTTGTCAAATGAAACCCATGTGATATTGCACAAAAATCCCATCAAAACCTACATAGATGTAGATCTTAAATTTTGTGGTGTATTCTGTGAGAATTTGTTACATCCAGAATCTAGTTCATTGAAGAAACCTCACAATTAGTTTTGCAAGAATACAAAGAAGGAAGAAAATTTGAGCAGGATACATGAGAACAAGAAAGTCAAATGATGTAAACTATATCATTATCTTATTGAAAAATGATAGTACACTAAATAATACATCTCTGGTAGAGAATTTGAATACACCAAAGGCAATTCAAGTAGCTTACAAAAGCAAGCTTACTAAATATGCAAACCACCCCGTAGTGGAAACATCATCTTTCCAATTCAGTGAAGGACCTTACGAATTAGAAAAATCAGATATGGAAGCCAATGAGTAATGAAAAATAAGTAATATTGTGGATTTTGGAAATAAAAACATGCAGTATGTGTTGGCCAAAAAGTAGATATCTTTCCAAGTCAACTAGATTTATCCTTATCCATTGAAAAGCAAAAAAAACAAGATAAAAGAAATTGAAGGCATGAAAGAACTCTTATTACTTTGGGACAATCATAAAAGATATATAATCTTATTCAGAATCTATCCAAGTTTTCTCCTAATAATAATTATCTAAACGGTGGGCCAATGGTGCTAAATGGTGGTCAACAACTAGGAAATAAATCAAAGATAACTAATTATCTTATCCTAAGTATGGAGTTATTTTTTAATATTCCAACACCCCATTAAGACCAATTTGAATTCCCTCTAATAGATTGATTCAATGCTATGGAGAAGTAACTCCAAATCACCCAAAGTTTCTATAGTCCACTAACTGACATATTCAAGTTCTCAAAAGAGAAACTCAAAACCGTTATAGTGACTAAACTCCACTGGAAAAAATAGTTCCAATAACTGGGGATAACTCAAATTTACCAAGATTGACTCAAACCTCCCCAAAATCACTCCCATGTACTAGAGACAATTCGAACTCATCAAGATTGACCCTAACTCTCCTAAAATCAGTCCCATTCCTTGAACACAACTCGAATTGTTCTAAAATTACTCTCATTAACTTAGGACAACTCGAATTTGACCCAAAATCCCTCCATATAAATGAAGATAGCTCGAATTTCCCCAAATCACTCCAAGTGACTGAAAGCAGTCAAATTCACCCCAAATTTACTCTAATTAACTTAAGACAACTCAAATAGAGAATATTCTCATCATGTAAGGGTGCATGCAAAGCATCAAATATGTGTACTGGGATCTCTAAAGTTCAATAAAATCAAAATTATGAAACATATAGTATTGTTAGGAAAAGAAACAACTCCTAACCCCCCAACCCCCTTACATGTGGAATTCAAGACACCCCAACCAAGTTTGTTGTCCATGTTGAGCTATTATTTAATTCTAGGTAAATAATACTATGATGATAATAATAGTTTCATTAATCCATAGTTTTGGCACTTAGTGCCACCATAATAATCAAATAATAACATCGCATATGTATTGCGCTTACCATCATGGAATTACAAAAAAATACAAATAAGAAGGCATGCATCAAAATGCTGTATCATAAGGCAGTCGGGTTGGGGGGGGGGGGAGTTCTGTCCATCCCATAAAAATAAAAATAAATTAATAAAAAATAAGAATATATGCATCAATGTGTTGTAACATAGTGTACAAGAGAAAACACAACACACACACACACACACAAGAATGCATGCATCAATGTGTTGTAGCATAGTAGTGAGAGGGATGCGTGTTGTAGTTTATCAATGAACATGGAGTATGTGTTGGCCAAAAAGTAGATAACTTTCCAAGTCAACTAGATTTATCCTTATCCATTAAATAGCAAAAAAAACAAGATAAAAGAAATCTTTTTATTCCTGGACAATCATAAAAGATATATAATCTTATTCAAAATCTATCCAAGTTTTGTCCTAATAATAATTATCTAAACGGTGGGCCAATGGTGCTAAATGGTGGTAAACAACTAGGAAATAAATCAAAGATAACTAATTATCTCATCCTAAGTATGGAGTGATTTTTTAATATTCCAACACCCCATTAAGACCAATTTGAATTCCCTCTCATAGATTGATTCAATACTATGGAGAAGTAACTCCAAATCACCCAAAGATTCTATAGTCCACTAACTGACATATTCAAGTTCTCAAAAGATAAAATCGAAAGCACTTATAGTGACTAAAATCCACTGGAAAAAATAGTTCCAATAACTGGGGATAACTCAAATTTACCAAGACTGACTCAGTCCTCCCCAAAATCACTCCCATGTACTAGAGACAATTCGGACTCATCAAGATTGACTCTAACTCTCCTAAAATCACTCCCATTCCTTGAACACAACTTGATTTCCTTGAACACAACTTGATGTGTTCTAAAGAACTGAGGACAACTCGAATTTGACCCAAAATCCCTCCATCTAAATGAAGATAGCTCGAATTTCCCCAAATCACTCAAAGTGACTAAAAGCACTCAAATTCACCCCAAATTTACTCTAATTAGCTTAAGACAACTCAAATAGAGAATATTCTCATCATGTAAGGGTTCATGCAAAGCATCAAATAGGTGTACTGGGATCTCTAAAATTCAATAAAATCAATATTATGAAACATATAGTATTGTTAGGAAAAGAAACAACTCCTAAACCCCCAACCCCCTTACATGTGGAATTCAAGACACCCCAACCAGGTTTGTTGTCCATGTTGAGCTATTATTTAATTCTAGGTAAATAATACTATGATGATAATAATAGTTTCTATAATCCATAGTTTTGGCACTTAGTGCCACCATAATAATCAAATAATAACATCACATATGTATTGTGCTTACCATCATGTAATTACAAAAAAAATACAAATAAGAATGCATGCATCAAAATGATGTATCATAAGGGAGTCGGGTTAGGGGGGGAGTTCTGTCCATCCCATAAAATTTAAAAATAAAAATAAAAAATAAGAATATATGCATCAATGTGTTGTAACATAGTGTACAAGAGAAAACACAACACACACACACACACAAGAATGCATGCATCAATGTGTTGTGGCATAGTAGTGAGATGGATGCGTGTTGTAGTTTAGCAATGAAAGGTTTATGGATTTGAACCCTCTCGACGCTTTGTAGAAACATAGTTAAATGGGTCTATAATTGTTAACTCATCAAATAATTAATATCAATAAAGTATCAAGAATATTATGAAGAAAATATTGATGACTAGAAAAAATGATAACAATTGATGTACAACGGTGTTATTCAAGCCTTAAACTTAGAAAACAACTTGGTATACATATATTTAATAACAAAACACAAACACAATTGAATGAAATGTTGCAGAATAAATCCTTGTATTATGACAATCCAGTAGAAATAAAAGTTCACTTGCCTCTTAAGGTGGGGTGACCTATCACTTGAGGCAAGCTTCAAATAACCCTAACTACTTGTAGTCTCATAATTAAATAGTACGAGCTAGCTAGTGGACCTTAATTATGTGCTAGTTTTTGTTGGAGATGGATTTTGAGTAATATTTGTTTATAAAGCCGAGAAGAAACAATGATACCCTTCTATGATAAAGTGATGTTGATCCACTTGTTGTTTCATATCCATAACTGTATTGCCCCACGACATGAAGCTTGGAAGTTCCTAATAAATACAAAATCATTGAGAAATGGTTTTGTCCATATATAGTTCAAGTGGTTTCATTTTAATAATAAGTTATTATACTACTAAAACAAACTACTATAATATAGCTCTATAATAAATGGTATTATACTACCATTCTAAAACAAACTATCTCAAATAAGTTTTCAAACACTTATTGACAGTTTCTCTTTAACCATGATCTATTTTGGGGAGATAAGCCATGCTTAGTTTCAGTTGTAACTTACAAATATAATCAGCAATTAATTGATGACAATATAAAAAGCAAGAACATATTTGTAAAGGTGATTGACAATCACCAATAATTGATTTATTACCAACTCCATATCTCCAATATAAAATCTATGTATATAGATAGGTTGACCTCGAAAGTGGCTACAAAACCCTACATAGGATCAGAAGTGGCTACAAGGCCTACCAAATCCATATCCCCAATATAAAACCCATAGAAATATGAGTAAATACAAATACATAGAAAGTGGCCTACATAAGTTGAGATTAGAAGTGGGTACAAGGCCCCTCAGCCTCGTTGTCGTTGTTGCGTTTGTTGCGTTGGTGAGTTTGGTTTTTAACTCACTCTACTGCTATTTTTAGTATTAATTTCAAGATAAAGAGAGAATGAAGACCCCTCGTCGGCTAATTTGGTTGGTTTTTCACTGGGGCTACCATTTTTAGTATTAATTGCAAGATAAAAGTTAACCCATCATCGTTTGTAGTAATTGACGTTTGTGGAGTCGCATCGTTTGTTTGTTGTAGGTAAATAAAAGCACATAAATTATTCACAGGTCTCGAGTTTGAAACTGAAATTGAGTGCGGTCTCTGTATAAACAATGGAGTTGCAATTGGATATGCGGAGTTACATGGATCCCGTGACGGAGAACGCAGCAGCTGGTTTGCACGCGGGGCTGTGCTGGAACATTTTGGACAAATGCCTCACACGCACTATCAACAGTTCCTCATTTCATGCCTCGCATCACCATGCCTCTTCCTGCTCCTGCGCATGGGTGAGAGAACACATGCAGCGTTTGGGCTGGGCAGACAGAGCACAGGCAGACCCCCCTTTCTTTTCTGCAGACTACAATTACAATAATAGCTCCAACGGAGATGGAGATGGAGATGGAGAGGGTAGAAAAACATTCAGCCTTCAACTCCCCTCCGTGTTGCAGGAATCAAATGCACAAATAATGTTTCTCATTTCCATTTCAATGCCGTGGCCAGTCCCCCCTCTTGTTCTCGCCTCACCCTCCCAACGTTCTCATTTTCTTGATTATCTCCAGAAACAAACTTCGGATGGAATTGGTGCATATACATACGTATACGTATATGCCCGCTCTCCACCTCCTCTGTCCATCGCCACGCCCACCACTGAAGCACTGAAGTAGAAGCAGAAGCAGATGGCGATATAAATAGAGATAGAGATGGCGAAGAAGATGAAGTAATGCACGCACCTGAGGGCCAAGAAGATGATGAAGTACTGCATGCACGTGAGGGCCAAGAAGATGATGAAGCTCAGGGAAACGCACGTGACGGCCAAGAAGATGATGAAGCTGAGCCAGATGGGCAAGAAGAGGAAGATGCACGTCATGATTTCTTTAGATTCATGAATAATATGCCTTTAACTTCAGCTTCAGATTCAGAGTCGGAGGAGGAGGAGTTAGAGGACCACTCAGTTGTATATCCGCCGTCTCCTCCTGCATATAGCTACACAAATCGTGAGCCTCGTCCTCCTCTTTCACCATTACACCACGACGACGATCCCACTGCCTCCAGACCCTTCAAAATTCGCTGTCTCCAGTGAACAAGGAAATGTTGTCGCTGTTTTCTATATATTTCAGTCACTTATGTACTCTCTTTTTTTATATATTTTATTTTGCAGTATAGTCGATTATATATATATTTTTTAAAAGGAAGGGTCATTGTTCATTTGCAGCTTTCCTAATGGATGTATTGTTATTACTATTGAGTTGCATTGCTTCTCAATTGCTTGGGTGTTTTTCCATATACATATCATTAGGGAGATGGGCCCTATGCTATTATTGTCATCACTTGAAGTGTCTTTACCATTTTATTTGGTGTATGAGGGATGGACATACTATTCATTCATAGATCTTAATGTTGTAGCAAGTAAATTTCAGCAATTGTTCCAATCTTTTGAAGTTCCAGTGGTTCATAATGTTGTTTGTAGTAAGAGTTTGTTTTGGGGTTTGAGCTTCATGACCCATGGTCTCTATTCACAAAAGATTTATAATGTAAATGCATACCTACCATAATAATAAAACATTAGATCTTCCCAATGATTGCAATTTCTCTTTTGTTTCTATGTGTTGGTGTCCTTTAGATATTAGTAATGTATGGCTATCATACACTTGAAGTTTTCATTTAAGTATTGTGGAATTGGATTTGATCTTTAATATAAAAATGTTAATTTTAGTGTAATACCTTAGCTTTGACTCTATATATATTAAATTGAATAATGTAAATGATGTAAATATGTTAGTAAAAATTCTTATTGCCAAGCTCCACGAAAATCACTATTGTAAATATCTATGCATGGACCATGGATTAGGCTTATCATGAATATTTAAATTAGCTACATAAATATTATGTTGGATAAAATATAATGGTCCAAGATTGTATTGAAAAGAGCACTAAAGGGGTTATGTTTTCTATAGGGAGCATACATGCTCCCGGAGAATAAATCTTATTTTACCTATTTTCATCCTTAGACTAATCAATTTTTTCCATATTCCTTAAATAAGCCATTGACATCCTTTGACTTATCAAATCCAATCATTGGTTTCATTGAATCTACTTGATCTCTCCTCATTAGTTATGCCCTATATAGGTGATAAATCAAAATTATTTTCCATCATTGTCACTAGTTATGCCCTATATAAGTGATAAATCAACATTATTTTCCATCATTGTTACTCCTTCATGAGAATGAAAGAGTTTTAAATGATTCTTACAATGATGCTTGCTCTCGTCACTTCTCATGCATTATAATTACCCCAAAAGTCATTCCAACTAGTTTTTTTTGGCCTACCTTGTTTTTTGGTTGCATCCATGTAGTTAAATACTTCCACAATTGCTATCGTTTTGCACCTAAGGAATGGGAACCTTTGGCCTTGTTACAAATTGTATTAATTTCTAGTATGATATGCAAATGTGTAATTGGCTTTATGGACTGCAAACCCATGTCAACTGGTGGCTATAAATATATTGTTGTGCCTATTGACTATTTCACCAAATCGACAAAGACCATGTTGAAATACAATAATGTTGTTTCCACAATAACCCATTTTTTAAAACCTCATTCTCACTTGATTTGATGAAACATCTATTCTCTAAAATTTTAAAGATGTAGTTTAGGATGAGCTTTTCCACCCATTTATGATTTCAACATTAGATTTTGTTCTCGTACAATTTTGAGTATAATGGATACTTGAGGCCATCAATAAATTCTCTAATCCATGCTATAGTTGGATGATTTCCAAGAAAAAAAATGATTGATTCTTTTTTTCCAACTCAGTGGGACGATAGGACATCTGCTAAGATTGCCACTAGATTTACTTCCTTCCCCCTTGTGTATGGGGTTGAAGTGATTTTACATATTGAGTAGTGAATGCTCGCCGTGCATTTAGCCATCAAACATTTATTAGACATATCTACTCTATAACAAGGACTTATCACCTTGACATTGGATAACAAATATTATTATGCCACCTTACAACAAAATGAGAATGCTAAGAAACACTCAAAATCACTTTATGATCATGGGTGTTGTCAAGAAGTTGAGGGACCTTTTAGATGCAATGGTGGAGTGAAGTCAATCACTCTTGATCCAAAAAAAATAAATCATCCCAAGAAATCCCGAACCTGCTAAGCCTAGTCCCAATGCTTCCAATAAGCATGCCAATTAGGATAGTTGACCAAATCGCACCTCCGTTTTATTTCAGAAAATCATTCCTCCATTTTATTTAAGCAAATCGTGCCTCTGTTTTAGTGAATAAAATCATGCCCTCGCTTTGGAAAACCTTTTTTTTTTAAAAACAGGTCGAGCCTGTCTTTTTCGCCACATCGCATGATTGTTGGAGTTGGATAGAGAAAATCTTGACTGGGCGAACACATTTTTGGGTGTGCCTAATCCATCCACTTGCACCTTTGGATCAACCTCCTCTTTGTGAGGTATTTTCCTCATTTCTTCTTATGCTTTTTTCTCTAAGTTTTGTTAGTTTTTCAACATTCAAGCTAGCATTATGTTAGGATCTTTACTGAGAGAATAATAAGTACAACAATCAAACACAAGAGACAATGAACATAGTGTTTTTCATTGGGGAAACCATATATGGAGAAAACCCTGCAACTTCCTCAGAGATAGAATCAACACAAAAAGGTAAGACCCAAAAACAGTAAGATGCACTCCCAACAGCAATAATCTTCTTCTTGTCTAGCCCCAGTGTCTTCTCCTTCCTCAACTATGCGCTACACTTGAGTGTGTGAGTGATGTGTACTAAATAGAGAGTCCAACTCTCTATTTATACTAATCCTGACATGACTAAAACCCTACTAGGGCTGACCTCTACTTGGAGAGTTTAATAACCCTAGTGCCCCAGAATTGCGGGGACTTTAACCCTTAGACAATTGGATGGTTATCCACTATGACTTGACATGACTTGTTTACATTATTGATTCTCCCAATCGGAACATTGGGTTGTGACGTAACATGATAACATCCCGAAATAAACATCGGGTTACAATAGATAAGAAATACAAGTAAATACATTCTGAAGTTACAATTACAACAACACTCCCTCTGAACTAGGAAGGTATTGTCTTGACACAATTTTCATCACTGGTCTTCTTCTCTGGTTCTTCTTGTCGCCTACATCTTCAAGTCATCTTCATCTTCAAGTCATATTTCATCTGGATCTGGATCATCACTTGATCTGGATCATCGTCACTGGATCATACTCAATATGGAACATCATCACTGGATCATACTTGATTTGGAACATCATCATTGGATCATACTCGATCTAGAACATCGTCACTAGATCATACTCGATCTGGAACATCATCACTGGATCTGGATCATCACTGCTAGATCTGGATCATCATCACTGGATCTGGATCATCACTGCTAGATCTGGATCATCACTCGATATGGATCTCTCAGAGTCATCATAACTGGATCTGGATCATAGCTCGATCTGGATCTCATCTGGTCATCATCATGTGTGCTATCTCATCATAGGAAGTTCTACAGAGCCATCCTTCTTTCATGCTGGTTGTAGGCCTAGCCATCATGTAGGTCTTTTCCCAGCACTTACATTTGACCTACTCATCAGAAAGGAATTCCCAACACTCACATATGATCATTTAGAAACCTACAATCACATCAAAAAGGCCCAACACTCACATTCACTAGCATGATAGGACATCACTATCATCTGTGAAAAGGCTTCAGCACTTATATCTGACCTGGAAGGAAACAAGTCCCCCACCCTCGCTAGAAAGGCTTGCACTCACATCTGACCTGGAAGGAACTAAATCCTCCACCCTCGCAAGAAAGGCCCCCAGGCCCAAGCTGAGCTACCTAGTAATGGACCGGGTGCGTCCATTCTCTCGTAGAATGGTAGTTGCCCTTATATCTAACCTGGTAGGAACCAAATCCTACACCCTTGCTAGAATGGCCTGCACTCACATCTGACCTGGAAGGAACCAAATCTTCCACCCTCGTTAGAAAGGCCCCCAGTCCCAGACTGAGCTACCTAGTAATGGACCAGGTGCCTCCACTCTCCCAGAGAGTGGAAGTTTCCCTTACATCTATCCTACTCGATAGAATGGCCAGCACTCATATCTAACATGGAAGGAATTGAATCCTCTCACCATGACAAAATGGCTCAGCCCTTACATCTGACCTACTAGTCAGAATGGCTATGAATCTCAGCACTCATATCTGACATGAAAGGAACTGAATCCTCTCACCATGACAGAATGTCTCAACCCTTACATCTGACATGCTCATCAGAATGGCTTTGGATCTCAGCACTCATATCTGACATGGAAGGAACCAAATCCTCTCACCATGACAGAATGGATCAGCTTTTACATCTGACCTGCTCGTCAGAATGGATTTGGATCTCAACACTCATATCTGACATGGAAGGAACCAAATCCTCTCACCATGATAGAATGGCTCAACCCTTACATCTGACCTGCTCATCAGAACGGCTTTGGGATTCATCACTTTCCCTTGTAGGAAACCTCGATCTGGAGAACACCAAGATTCTCCATGAAGTACTCGAAATTCACTCTAGCCAATGGCTTCATCAACACATCAACTATCTGTTCCTCCATCGCAACATACTGGAGCTTCACTGCTCCTCTCTGCACCATATCCATGATATAGTGATACTTAATATCGATGTGCTTCGACTTGTCATGGAACATTGGATTCTTTGACAACTTCATGCAACTCTGGTTGTCACAATGTATACAAGTAGCATCCATCTGGAGATAAAATAAATCAGACAGTACCTTCTGCAGCCATACTACCTCACAGCTAGCTGAACAAGTTGTGACATACTCTGCTTCAATTGTACTCAATGCCACACAGGATTGCTTCCTGCTAAACCAATAGATCACACCTAATCCCATACTGAAGCAACACCCTAAAGTTCTCTTCCTATTGATGGCACTGCCTGCCCAATCTGAATCAACATAACCCTCTAGGTTAATCCTTTGATTCACATCGTACTTGAGCCCATAATCAACTATACCCCTTAGGTGCCTCAGAATATGCTTTGCAGCAATCAAGTGAACATTTCTCAGATCTGTCAAGAACTGGATCAAGGTGTTCACAAAAAAGAAAATTTCTGGTCTGGTGTTCGTCAGGTACATCAATGATCCAATCATCTGATGATACATCGTAGCATCAACCAGCTCTGATGAAGCATTGCTCAATAGCTTCAGGTTCGATGCCATAGGTGTGGCCATAGTCTTCCAATCCATCATCCCAAACCTCTTCAGGATCTCTACTGCATACTTCCCTTGTCCAAGGAATAATCCATCCACACTCTGCCACACCTCCATACCTGGAAAATAATGCATCATACCCAAGTCCTTCATCTCGAACTCGATAGCAAGCTTTCTCTTCGTATCAGCAATCAACCCATCGATACCTATTACAAATAGATCATCTACATATAGTAGAAGCATCACTGGGTTGCCATTTTTAACCTTGTAGTAAAGGTTGGAATCTGCTTTACTCTTGGTAAATCCCAAAATGGATAGAAAGCTTTCAATTCTACCGTACCAGGTCCTAGGTGCCTGTTTCAAACCGTAGAGGGATTTCTTCAATCTTCATACATGAGACTCCCTTTCATGTGTCTCAAAACTAAGTTGTTGTTCTACATACACTTCCTCTTCTACTACACCATTCAAGAAAGCAGTCTTGACATCCATCTGCTGTATCTTCCATTTCATCACTGCAACCAAAGCAAGTACTGATCTGATGGAAGTGTATCTAGCTACAGGTGCAAAGGTTTCTTCATAGTCTATTCCTTCCTTTTGAGAGAAACCCCGGGCCACAAATCTTGCCTTGTATTTTTCAATGCTACCATCTGTAGCATGTTTGATCTTGTAGATCCATTTGGAAGTTACAACTGACTTCCCTTCTGGTCTTGGGACAACATCCCAAACATCATTCTTCATGATTGATTGGTATTCTTTGATCATAGCATCCTTCCATTCTTTCTGTTCTGCCGCTTCTTCATAACTGGAAGGTTCTTTATCAATGAAATCACATAGTAAAGCTACATACCCAGAGCAGGATCTAGTTCTCTTTCTTTCTCTATGATTCTCTTCTAGAGCCTCATATATTTCTGCACCTTGGATAATTTCTCGTACCCAAGAAGGTTTCCTCTTATGAGGATTCTTCTCCAGAGGTGGATCTATAGGTCTTTGTGGTTCTTCAAATTCTCAATCTTCTTCTTGAGTTTCTTCATTCATGGTTGTATCATGAATTTTGGGTGCTTTTGCTTCTTCAAGTTCTTCAACAGGTCTCTTTCTGGATTTGTTGTAAGCTGTGTCTTCATCAAATGTCACATCCCTGCTGATGTCAATCTTCTTGTATCCTAGGAAATATATTCTGTAAGCCTTCAAGCTTTCAAAGTATCCCACAAATATACCCTTCTTTCCTAAAGGATCTAATTTAGTCCTCTTCTCTTTTGGAATGTGGATGTACACAGGACAATCGAATATTCTGAGATGGTTGACTTCTGGTTTCTTGCCAGAGAAGACTTCTTCAGGAGTCTTGTTCTCGAGTACTCTATGTGGAGTACAGTTCTGTACATACACCACTGTTCTGGCAGCTTCCGTCCAAAGATGCATAGGAAGATCTTGATCATGAATCATTGCTCTTGGAGCTTCCATGATAGTTCTATTCTTCCTCTCTGCAATCCCATTCTGTTCTGGATTGTAAGGAGTGGACAACTCCCTCTTAATCCCTGATTCTTTGCATAGCTCTTTGAATTCATTTGAAGTGAATTCTTTTCCATTATCTGATCGAAAGGTCTTGATCTTCTTTTCAGTATGGTCCTCTATCAAGGCTTTGAATTCCTTGAACTTACTGAATACTTCGTCTTTGTTCTTTATGAAGTAAACCCATGTCTTCCTAGAAAAGTCATCAATAAAAGAAACATAATATGCATACCCGCTTAGAGAGTTTGATGACATAGGACTGCATACATCGGAGTGGATGATTTCCAAGATTCCTTTTGCTTTGCTTTCGCTGCTTGGAAATGTATTCTTTGTATTCTTTCCTTTTGCACATCCTTTGCAGACCCCAACATGTTTTGCTTGGATTTCTGGAAGACCTTCAACAGCTTTGCTTGTAATAGGTAGTGCTTTGTAATGCACATGTGCAAGCCTTCTATGCCAAAGTTCACTTGGCTCTACTGTGTCATGGACCAAGCCTTGTTCTGGATGGCCCTTCAATTTGTACAAACCTCCTTCTTGTTCTCCAATCACTACTGCATCATCGATAGTCTTTCCTTTTGGCCACATGATGACTTGACCATCTATGAATGCAACCCGCATTCCTTTTTCATCTAATTCTAATATGGAGAGAAGGTTCTTCTTGAGTCTTGGCATAAACAATACTTCTTTCATTGTTAGAGACTTTCTAGAGTCTAGCTTATAGGAAGATTCCCCACTACCTTTTATTGGATATTGGTAGTCATCTCCTAGCTTCACCTTGTGAGGTGATTCATGTTCTGACAGTCTCACAAAGGATTCCTTGAATCCAGTCATATGTTTGGAAGCCCCACTGTCTATAATCCAATTATCACTTCCATGAGTAATGTTACCTGTGAGAGCAGAGATCAGAACATATTCATCCTCGCTTGAAGAATCTTCACTTTCATATCTGGATCTCTTCTTGGATGGTTCATCATCCTCTGCAGCATGAGCATGATGTCTTCTTTTGTTGCTCATCTTCATTAGTTTCTGTTTCTTAGGAAAATTCCTTGCATAGTGTCCTGCTTCATCACATGTGTAACATATGATCCTAGATAAATCTTTTCTAGTGTTATATTTGTGAGAGTGCTTACCTCTGGAGCTATGAGATATTCTTTTGGTTGACTTGGAATGTGATTTGGAGTGTACCGTGAGAGCTTGATCTTCACTTCCCATATTTTCTTCTGAAGCTGCTATCCGAGCTTCTTCTTGAGAGCATTCTTCCCATAGTCTACTGAATTTGACTAACTTCTTTCTAGCACAGTTTCCTTGGATGAAAGAATCCCATGACGTAGGAAGGCCATTCAAGGTAGTCATCACAATCTCTGCATTTTCTACTTCTTCATCAACAAATTCTAGTTGTTCCTTGATTTGAGAAACTCTTTTGAAGTAAGACTAGATTGTTTCTGCATTCTGAATCTTCACATTCTTCAGTTGGTTTCTCAGAGTCATCTTCTAGTTTATGTTCTTCCCTTCAAACAATTTGGTTAGGGCATCAAACATAGCTTTAGGTGTATTTAGGGAGGACACCTATGGTATGAGATTGTCCTTGATAGAATTAGCAATGATTCTCTTTTCCATAATGAACTTCTTCTTATGCAATGCCTTAGCCTCATCTCCCTCTGGAATTGGAACCTCCTCATGGATGTAGGAGTCCAACTCATTCTCTTCTAGGAACAGGGAGATCCTATACTTCCAAGCTCGGAAGTTATCAGATCCCTCAAGCTTTTCATCAAGCTTGGTATGATGATACATCTTAATTGAGAACCTCAAATGGAAATACAAAATATTTTAGATCTTACCAGGTTAAGATGTTGGATCTGAAACTTGAGCTGAAATTTTGTAGAGCCAATTCAGGAGCAAATTAGGGTTTTGCTTTTCTAGAGTTCTGTCCACCCAAATGCCTTGAAATTTATCCCTAACTTTGATTTTGGGGAGGAGATCAATCCAGGCCTGGGCTCACTGAAAAATTCCTCTTCTGTGATAATCCCTAATATCCGGCAGTAGTGACAGGTCCAAAACTAAAAAATATCAGAATTGGATTCTACTTCGACATAAAGATGCACCCTAAGGAGGAGAGTTAATCCACCTTACTTTTGCTGAAAATATGTGGAGAGAGATCCACAAAGTAGGAAGCCCTAGTTCCTATAGCTCCACAGTGTCTTCTTCTCAGGTTAGCTCTGATACCATGTTAGTTTTTCAACATTCAAGCTAGCATTATGTTAGGATCTTTACTGAGAGAATAACAAGTACAACAATCAAACACAGGAGACAATGGACATAGTGTTTTTCATTGGGGAAACCATAAATGGAGAAAACCCTGCAACTTTCTTAGAGATAGAATCAGCACAAAAAGGTAAGACCCCAAAATAGTAAGATGCATTCCTGACAGCAGTAATATTCTTCTTGTCTATCCCCAGTGTCTTCTCCTTCCTCAACTATGCACCACACTTGAGTGTGTGAGTGATGTGTACTAAATAGAGAGTCCAACACTCTATTTATACTAATCCTGACATGACTAAAACCCTACTAGGGCTGATATCTACTTGGAGAGTCTAATAACCCTAGTGCCCCAAAACAGTGGGGACTTTAACCCTTAGACAATCGGAGGGTTATCCACTATGAATTGACATGACTTGTTTACATTATTGATTCTCCCAATCAGAACATCGGGGTGTGACATTACATGATAACATCCCGGAATAAACATCGGGTTACAATAGATAAGAAATACAAGTGAATACATTCTGAAGTTACAATTACATCAACAATTTCATCAATTTATTTTCCCTAATTTGAAAAATTAAATCAAAATAAATTAACTTATGGCCAATGGAAACAAAAACCCTAATGTAATTGCCTAATGGAAACCAAATCCCCAATTTAATCATAAAAATTAAATAATTTTGATTATTTACCAAAATGCATACCAAAATTCACATGCCCAATGGAAACCAAAACACCAATTAACTCATAAAAAACAAATGAATTTCACTATTTCCATATGCATATTCACAAGAATCCTTGTGAATCCGTACCAAAATTCACAAATATGCAAATTTTGTCAAGCACATTGCATGTTTGTATAAGTAATTTACATGCCCAATGTAAACAAAAACCGCATTACTTATACAGTTTTCAGTGCTTAGAGATGTCATTATATCATGTCTTTATATTTCTAATGATATTTTATTTGTATTTATTATTGCAGTGGCTACTATGGATAACAATGCAGAGATACTGAGGGTTATTGGAGATCTGAGAGAGATTGGTTCTGCTTGGAGGGGTGGAGATGAGCTCTACTACTCCTTGTCAGATTCTTTGTTGTCTATTGTTGATACAATCACAAGATTGAATGATGCTTTGTATAGCATCGCATAATATAGGGAGAGGAAAAGACAACAATACGTTGATGGGTTGAGCTACAACGAAGTAAAGAAATCTCAAAATAACAAAAAAACACATCTATACATTGTTTAGACTGCCTTGGACGAATGAAATTCTAGAGATCAACATGCCACATATTTCTATTGTGTGGTGCACTTTTCCAGCCATCAGATACAATTGAATGGATACTATGGCACATGGTTTTTGACATTCCCCTTCACAACAATAGGGAAGTACCATTGTACGCCCTCCAAACGTTGTATGCAGAGTTTGCAATGGGGAAACATGTCAACTATTTTGACATGTTGGGCTTCCAGAGAGTTGGTAGGGGGGTGCCCCAACACCGACCTAATGCTAGGCATAGAGATTCCAATCCAGAGATACCTGCACCCCATGCCCAGCTACCGAGGGAAGACATCCCTCCTGCACATGACATGGTTTTCCAGACATAGGAGGCATATTTTACTCTAGCTGAGATGGTCTCTCGACACATGACCATTATTGAACAGAGTCCACCCTCTTCCTCTGCTAGGGTAAAACCACTAGCTTCTGGTGGTGGAGGGACATCTATTGGTGGGAAAATACCTATATCTCATGTGCATCAGAGCGAGCCACACATCTGCACATCATGTGGGGGACCCTATTATGGTCCTGGACCAAGACATGGTGCCACTACGATAACTGGTGGTCAGGTGAGGACATTGTGAAAACTATATTATTGTTCAATTTTTAATTTTTCCATACTGTATTTAACATATTAAAAGATTCATAATATATGCAATATTTACTCTTGCAGGAGATCGATGTCTCTCACGAGGATGGTACTGCACTCAGTGTGGTTTTACCCAAGGCCCAAACAACCACCATTGAAGTAATATTTAAACATTTGCCATTTTGTTAATGCATGTGTTAGTCTTGATTAATTTGTTAAATTGTCTAATATATACAATTTTTGAAGTTGCAAGAACCCCACTTAGAATGTGATGTTGGAGACGTTGATATCAATGACATAGTCCAAGGTGGAATTTATGATTACTTGAAGAATGTAAGTACATGGGTCACTCCCATGGGGGAGATATGTCCCAGGAAGGGGTAAGTATATTACAACATGTTAGTTTTTCAGTACATATTATTCCATCCATTCAACTCCATTTCTAACTATGGTAACACTTTATGATTGCAGGCATCATCGTAGATCCTTGCATCTCCTCTTTGGTTTGGATCTCCCCGTAGTCCAAATGTAGATAAGGGGGCTATTTACACCATACAAGCCTCTTCCTTGAATAGAGCAGGTGTGCATGAGGATCAATCTAATCATCCCATGGTAATGTACACACTTCCAATGGAATTTGCTGGTTAGCTATGAATTCACTTCACAAGTAGTTTTTCTTAATGTTATTTTCACATGTTTACAGCATCAGGATGTAGATTCATCTGTGCCAGAAATTAGTAGGGTTGTTGATGCTGCATCTACAATAGGGATAAGTCACACTAAGGTACATCTACATGAATATTTGTAATTGTACTTTTCATTTGTATTGTTTATGGACATGCACGATGTCTAACTATTTTATCATTTGGCGAATGTAGCCACACCCTGGTCCATTAGTGCACGCAACTGAGGTTGATGTTCAACCTATGGCTCCTCTAACTATTGAAGCGTCCTAGCATAATCTCCTAGAATGTTTGTTTTGGTGAGATGTTCATTTTTTACATAATTTATTAGTACTTTCTCATTCATGTACATGCCAATAATTCTCGAGATAATTGACATATTTTTTATTCATAGAGAAGCATTGCAGAGAGACTCTCTGCAAGGAGGAGGACACCAGAGACACCTATACCCCCGACGGATGCAGTGAGTCTTTGTTTTATTTACAATTGAGTCATATTTTAAATTTTCAAACTTTGTTATTCCTAGACAATACTAGTTCAGTTACCTGATCAAGACATATTGTCATTGATTTGCAGTTGCCAGAGATGCATAGTGGTTGTAGACAGAGGCGACAAGCATTAGGGTCCGGGAAAAACAAGAGAAAGTTATATTTTTGATGTGTTAGTCCAGGACAAATATGTATTTTTATGTACAATATGGAGTTAGAGTATAGGGGCGCGGTCCAGGACAGATGTACTTTTGTTTGCACATGTACATCAAATATGTTTTTGATACTTGTACATTGATAGGCGATAGATGGGCCTTCTATTTTTGTAGTATAACTTTCATGATATAAAAAATATTTCATATCAAGGCTCTTGAGATCTTCATGGTTCATTTTTTTAAGTGTGATTATACACGCGTGGCCAAGAATGTTTCTATGTGTAATGTTCCCAATTTTTTATAGATTTTACTATTTCATGGAGATATCAGTTATAAATTTGGGAACAATGCACAATTAGAATATTATGTAATGACAAAAATGTACATTTTTTTTTACCACAATCCAATTGTATATACAATGTTATATTAACAGTTTTATATTGTATTCACAAAGATGAAACATATCTAATACACATAAGCACCCAACACAGCTAAGCAGCTGATCCAACTAGGTCGCATACAAAATCACCTTACCCACATAACAACCTAACAAACTTTTAAAGGATGCATGAAGTTGACACACCTGTGTGGTCTACATAAATAAAATTAGTGTTTGGAATGATGTCTTTCATATAACGAATACATGGGATACACCTCAAACCTAAAAATATCTGAGTATTATAAGGTTGATTCAAAATAATGGTTATGACTATATCCTGGACATTATGTATATCCTGCACATTATTTTATCATTTTGTTAATGTACATGGCATTTGATGAATGGCCTCGACTAACAACTTTGAAAGAGATGAAAGTTATATGTGATTTTATTATAGTTTAAATTTATTAGAGAATTACTATTCCGAATCTTGTTTTATAAATTTATGTTTATGGAGTATTATTCTAAGCATTCATAGTGTGAAGATATATATATTTTGTAATAATGGCGTAATAGGTTGGCCACTTGTTTCTAAACATAAACATGTTCCATTACATAGTTATTGATGTAATGGCATTGTCTCCTCCTACATTTCATCATACAAATGCTCACATCTCTTGGATGACCTAGCTAAATTAATATGGGAAACAACCTTCTTTCAAGTTTCCAGTCCCACGAACGATATGAGATCCTAAGATCAATTGACCTCCACATAGAGATTGACAACTCCTTTCGCCTTGATTAAAAAAAAAAAAAAAGACCCAAAGTAGAGGGCCACTCATGTTCCCCTTTTCCGTGTCCGGTCTCAAAATGGTTTCAAATATGTGGCACCTTGTGCCTCTTGTGGAGAATACACAACCATTGGAAGACACGGGAATTTTTGAATTGCCCCGGACAACCATCCGACCAAATCCAATGTTGTTCCATCTGTATATTGTTATCCTCCAAGTGTTTGTAGAACAATTGAAAGCTGTTTTGTACAAAATCCAAGTCATTACACCTGTCATCACTTATGTAAAAGTGATACTCCTTCAATATAACCCTGTTCTCTTCAGTACTATCTTCCTCATGTCTATAGGTGATATGGACCATTATGCTGACCTGATCTGAGTGATAATATTGACTCTAAATCTCATTCTCTGGTTGAAGAGTGTAGTTTTTTGCAAAATCAACCATTGATAATATAGTTCCAATAGGAAATGTATCCCTGCATGCTCTAAACTGCTCATCTTGCAAATGAGCCAAATGTACATACTTTCCATATTGTTGTGTCTTTTCAAAGAATTCCTCCATGAAGTTGCAAACCAGTACCTAGTAGATCAAAAATAAATATGTAGAGATCAATAGGTTGTTACATATATGAAGTAGCAATAGAAGAAGGAAAATTACTATTCAGGAACTCATTACTAATCTGAGAGGTGACCAATTGTATTTTTTTCCTTTCATTCCCTCCACGAATATCATACGTGACATATTTGAATGACTGCAATTTCACTTCATGTCTCCAAAGTTCATGCTCATCGGTGACATGTGTGCATTTGTCCAAAAATGACATTCCACCACACCTTGGGCATGTCCCATCTACGCAAGGCCTTTGATAAAATGTGCAACCTTCTGTCCTTCTACACAAGATGCTATGGATAAACTCTCTAGATGATGTCAGTGGCAATGTAGTTGAGCATTCCTGCATAAGAGTGTTATGAAAAACACGCAATATATGTATATATGTGTAATAATAATAAGCGTATTGAATGTGATATAGACAACAACATGTGTTATGAGTTGTGTTTATTTTAACATACCATGGTTTTCATTTCTCGAAGGATATTTGGCCCAAGTTAAGTTCACTATGTTCATGCCTAAATCCCTCATATAATTCTGTTTGTGTCATGTCAATAAAATGTTTAATGTGGGATTCACGATCCCTTGAACCCATTCTCAATTTTAGTACATCTTTTTGGTTGGATGAAGGTATACTATTGTTACTCCAAAAATCCTGCACCAATCCCTTTACCGCATTAATGATCTTCATATAGGAGCATGGAAACCTGCCAATGAAGGACCAGACATCTGTTTCACTAGAGTCAAGTTGTTCTCTTCTAGAATAATACCTATGGAGTGCTTTGATATCCAATCCTACAAGTTTGGATGTAGGCTTAAGAAGGCGAAGGGCATTGGTGCTTTTGTTCATGATTGATTGTGACAACAAACGATGAGCTGCATTGTGATCCTTTGAACGAGATTTCTTTCCAATATTACTAAATGCATCTACCAAACTGCTGACTACATAAGAACTTGGTTCAGAACTATTTATCATCTATATCCTTAAGGTTTTCCTAACAACAGTCATATACCTAGATTTTAACAATGATATAAATAATCTACATTTATCTCCATCACAGTTAGAATCAAAATAGTTGACAAGTATCTGTTGAGCTTGATGTGCAATATTGCATTTAGACAGTGTACCTTCAAGTGAACCAATGAGACTTTCATCGATCTGTATACGTTTTGGAGTTCTTCAGCACGAAGTTGCTAATGGAGATGGGAAGGCTGGAATTGCACCTTGTACCATATAATTCGGTCGGTATGGCGTTTGAACATGAGATTCATGTCCTTCTGTGTCTTCCTATAGTTGTACGATGGCAATTGGAAATCCTCTTGGGTGGTTTGAACAACATTTTCTTCTTCGAGCATACCTTCAGCATTCAATGTCTCTCTAACTTCATCACTTGTATACCCACATTCAATTAAATCTACAAAGGTTTCAGGTGGCCTTGATGTGCACGTACATTTTACTCCTTGATCAGTGTGATGCATTGCTCGTTCTTCTACTGATATGGTGACAGAAGGCCCCTCAAGCGAATGGTTTTGTCTTTCTTGATGTGGATTGGTAGGAAGAACTGTGGCATCCTCAACAACCGGAATTGGTTAAGTGTCCATAGAGCGTCTTCGATTGGTCATGTCATTTCTTTTCTTCTCTCTAATTTATTCAAGGATTTAATTGGGTATCCGCTTCCTTGCTGATTTTCTTGCTCGATTGCGTGAGTTTCCCACGACCACAATTATCAATGATATATATGGTTTCCTTTGTTAGCTCCTCAATGGGAAACTACCCAAGCTTGGTTTCTTTCTTGCTCAATTATGTCTAGATACTCAAGATAGGGGGAATATTGGGAAGAATGTTTCCTTTGCTAGCTCCTCAATTCTAACAAAAACAATGGTAGAGATGCTCTATGGTGCTCCTCAATGGGAAATTCCCCAAGCTTGGTTTCTTTCTTGTGCAATTGTGTCTACATACTCTTGAGCTAGGGGGAAGATTAGGAAGAATACATTGCCTTTTCTAGCTCCTCAATTACAAGAAAAACAATGGTAGAGATGTTGTATGGTGCTCCTCCATGGATAATTCTCAAAGCTTAGTTTCTTTCTTGCTCAATTATGTCTACATACTCCACCACAATAACCAAGTTAATGTTTCCTTTGCTAGCTCCTCAATTGCAAGAAAAACAATGGTGGAGATGCTCTATGTGGATCCTTGCTCAATTCATTCCTTATTTCTTGCTCTTCAATGTATAGCATGCTCCAAGCAATACTTAGAAATTACTTGTGGTGGAGATGCTTGATTCACAAAACAATTTTGTGTGAAAATATGGCGAAGAACATAATCTTTGTGCACTATCTGTAACCTGAAGTTGCGCGCGGACTGTCAAACCTGTGAAAATGTATTAGAGTGTTTCTTGGACAATGAATGCTACTGTTTATACTGAGAATAAACACGCACACGTTATTGTTATAAAAAATGGGGGCGTGTTTTGGATACATAAAATGCGTATGAGTTTTACTTTAATAGAATTTTGGAGCATTTAAGAAGGTAGTTGCACAGCTAAGGGATCATTCAAGGTTTAGGGGGAATTAACACGCAATCCCTTAGTCTTTGCACCTTAACATCGCCCCTTTCTTCAACCTAAATATATTGTTTTACAACTCTAGGGATGTGTGTGTGAGAAAAAGATAGGTTAAGGGGCATTAGTAATAAGGGGATACATGGGGATATGTGTGTGTGAGAGAGAGATAGGTTAGGGGGTGTTAGTGGTAATGGGAGACATATGAATGTGTGTGTGTTAGCGAGATAGGTTAGGGGGTTCTAGTGGTAAGGTTTGACATAGGGATTTGTGTGTGTGTGCCAGAGAGATAGGGTAGGGGGTTCTAGTAGTAAGGGGAGACATAGGGATGTGTGTGTGTGTGTGTGTGTGTGTGTGTTAGAGAGATAGGTTAGGGGGTGCTAGTGGTAAGGGGAGATGTAGGGATGTGTGTGTGTGTGTCAGAGGGGAGACATAGGTTTAGGGAGACATGAGGATGAGGATAATGACGATGGTGATGATGGTGATGATGATGATGATGATGATGATGATGACAATGATGATGAAGAAGAAGATGATGATGATGATAATGAAGATGAAGATGAAGATGAGGATGTTGACGATGATGATGAGGATGAGGATGAGGATGATGACGATAGTGATGATGATGGTGATGATAATGATGATGATGATGATGATGATGATGATGATGACGACGATGATGTTGATGATGTTGATGATGATGTTATCATTGATGATGATGATGACAACAACAATGATGATGATGACAATGATGATCGATGATCATCGTGATGTTGATGATGATGATGATGATGATGATGACAATGTCGATGATGATGATGATGATGATGTTGATGATGACGACAACAATGAAGAGGATGACATTGATGGTGCAGACGATAGCGATGATGATGAGAATGAGGATAATGACGATGGTGATGATGATGATGATGATGATGACAATGATGTTGATGATGCTGATCATGTTAACGATGATGATGATGATGTTGATGAAGATGAAGATGAAGATGTTTATGATGATGATCAAGATGAGGATGAGGATGAGGATGACGACGATGGTGATATGATGGCGATGATGATGATGTTGATGATAACGATGATGTTGATGATGAAGATGATCATGATGATCATGATGATGTAGATGATGATGATATTGATCGATGATCGATGATGATGATGATGATGATGAAGTCGGAGATGGTGAAGATGATGATGATGATGATGATGAATATGATGATGAAGATGAAGATGAAGATGATGATGATTTCGACGATGATGATGTTGATGATGATGATGTCGATAATGATGATGTCGATAATGATGATGATGATGATGATGACGATGTTGATGATGTTGATGTTGAAGAGATGATGATGATTATGATGATGATGATGATGATGATGTCGATGATGTTGATGTTGTTGATGATGATCATGTTGTTGTTGATGATGATGATGATGATGATGATGATGATGATGATGAAGATGATGATGATGATGATGATGATGATGAAGATGAAGATGTTTATGATGATGATGATGATGAGGATGAGGATGAGGATGATGACGATGGTGATGATGATAGCGATTATGATGATGATGATGATGACGATGATGTTGATGATGTTGTTGATGATGAATATGATCATGATGATCATGGTGATGTTGATGATGATGATCAATGATCAATGATCATGGTGATGATGATGGCGATTATGATGATGACGACGACGATGGTATCGATGATGATGATGATGAAGAGGTCATGATGATCATGGTGATGTTGATGTTGATGATTGATGATCAATGATCATGATGATGATGATGCTGCTGATGATGATGATGAAGTCAAGGATGGTAACGATGATGATGACGATGACGATGTGGATGATGACGACGACGATGATGATGATGTTGTTGATGATGATAATGATGGTGATGATGATGGTGATGAGGATTATGATTATGGATATGGCGATGAGGATGATGATGATGATGATGATGATGATGATGAAGATCATGAAGAAGATTATGATGTTATCGTTCATGATGATGATGACAACAATGATCGATGATCATGGTGATGATGATGATGATGAATGAGGATAATGACGATGGTTATGATGATGGTGATGATGATGGCGATGATGATGATGATAATGTTGATGTTGTTGTTGTTGTTGTTGTTGTTGTTGATGATGATGATGATGATGATGTTGATGATGTTGATGTTGATGATGATGATAATGTTGATGATGGTGATGATGATGATGACGAAGATGAAGATGATGATGATGATGATGATGATGAAGATGAAGATGAAGATGAAGA
>LPNX011027229.1:24682-43809 GCA_001517045.1 Pseudotsuga menziesii | reverse complement strand
ATAAAACGTGCTCCCATTTTTCTTCAATAAAACACACTCCCATTTTGTTTAAATTCAAAAATGTATTCCCTCCAAATGATAAGGCCGAGTCTCCACCCATGCTTTCGCAAAATTATTATGCCTATGTGTTTTCTTCGTACTTTTCTTTGGATTCAACATGCCTATGCCTTGGAGTATGATAAACCATGGCTAATTCAACATTATATCCATATTTTCAATATGATTGTGTTTAGCCATTGGTCTAATTATGGTGCACACCTCCATTTTTTATGATATTTTAGAAACTTATATGGTTTTTTTTGTAGATTCCAAGTATGTAAATTTTAACAAGAATACATAATTTTTTCTATTTTTTTCTTATTTATCTTTTGTCATCACTCCTCAACTCAAAAAACACATTGTTAGTGTTTTTTCCATATCTCTTTCGTTTCTTAACCATTTAAAAACAATTGTATGGTGCACTATAGAACACCGACCTCTACATGCTACAAAAAACCCATTTCCAAATAATTGCATTAAGACATTCAAACGCTGCACCCATAATTGACGTACCATTTTCAAGGTTTGATCTCTTAGACAATTAAAAAAATTATTTTTATTATTGGAAAAATAGTCATGCACTAGTACTATATGTTCTCTATATGTATGCCGGTTTTCGTAAGTTTATTCCGTCATTAGTCACTCAGATGCTGTACCCACAAAAACATATACCTTATAATTTGTCGCAAAAATAAAAATTTCTCATTAAAAACTATCTAACTTTATATAGTTAACAACATTTTCAATAGAAAAAAATTATATATTTGGAAAGGTCATTCAATTTCCTACATTTCTTGTTTTTCACTCACCACAAGATTAATTGTGTAAGTGTGTCAAAATATCCATGCAAGTTGATGGTTGTTTGTTTTTTCAGTTTTCTATTTCATCTAAAGCGCTAAAAGAGACCCTCAACTTTGTGCACTCACCCTCAGCATGCTCAACCTTTTGTCCTTTTGTGAGGTGATCTAGTCCTTGTTTATGATCAATACCATGATAAACTTGGTAGGATAAATTTTTAGTCCCAATGGTAGGGTCCTTACTGCATCAAACGATGTTTGGTGAATGGGTTATTTTTTCTAATTGGTTCATATGGTGAACTCCTAAAGAACCTTCACAATTAGTTATATTTGAATAAATTCTATCCTTGGGATTGTTTCATCTCACAACATGTATCGGTAGTTATTCTTTGCATCCTTTCATTGTATATTTTTGTTTTGGTTTGCTTTCTTGTCCTTCTTAGTCGTATTTTCACTACTCATGTTACATTTGTTACATTAATGGTGGAAGCCAATATACTCATAATATCGATTCATCAACTTGGATCATTTAATCCTATTCACGCATCCTTACATGTGAGCAGTGTATGCGATGACATTCTTAATGATAACAAAGTGAAATATGAATTTATGATTGGCTTCCTCATCAATTCCTTCCAATTTAACATTTTTCCCCTTTGTGTTCACCTTGATTGTCAGTTACTTATCACACTTAAATAATTATCATCGACTGAATGATATTTATTTGTTTAGAAAATGTTTGTAGTTCAGATAATTGGTTAGATAGTTTGAAAACATTTCATTCATTCATATTCCTACGAGTCTCAATGGATTTGTAGATAATACTACAAATTAAATTCCAAGTTAACATCTAATTCATTCAACATAATCATAAAAAATCCATGAATATATATAAGCATCATACTATAATCACATGTACATAATCATATGTATCACATCATTTCATTTATCATAAGCAAGAATCAACAAATAATCAATAAAATTTTTTTTACACTTACGCACACACATATGAATCACATCATTTTATTTATCAAAAGTAAGTATCAACAAATAGTTGTCCATAAAAAAAAATTGCACACACACACACAAATATATGCATACATACAAATATCCTGATATTGTTATTTCAATTAGCATGCACTCAAAATAATAGATCAATCAATTCCGCATCAATGTGTATCCACCCTGTGTTTATGATCACACAGTATTTTTATCTGTCAGTATCCTCTATGATCCCCTATACATCTCGTCTGTGACACTATTTTATAGAGAAAACATTATTTTGCTTGACCTAACCTCATTGATGATAATGTATTTCTATCCTCGCTAGTCCCACATTTGAACACACAAACATAGAGGATGATCATAAGTCATGTATTTCTTACAGAAAACCTAACCCCCACAGATGATAATATTTAAATACAATCAAAACCATCAAGTATTTTTCACTTACCCTTTGGTCCCCATGCCTGGATGGGAGGGAAAATTATTTGCAGATATCCCATGTAATCCATATCCACTTATGGATAGTCCTCGACCACCATTGGGAGTTGTTGCCACTAAGAAAAAAAGCTAGCTTAAAAGTCATTTCTCATGACACCACCCCTACATATGGTCATCAAGTACCTCGACCATATCATGTGAGCATCCCTTGGTTCAATATATCTAATATCATGGTGCATGTCATGTAACATTAGTATTGTCTCAAAAAATAAGGAACATACGAAAAATTGAATGTGAATTGTCAATTGCATGCTCTATTTCACATTTTTCAGTTATGGCTATCAAATAAGTTCTAGATATCCCTATCCCATTGCCTAATCAGTTGGATGAAAACAAATATGCCATACGTAGGTAGCCCTATCATGAATTATGCATCATATAAAATTATATTTGTTTTCTATTTTTATATCAATAAGGCTTCCACATCCACATCCCAATATTCAATGATATTCAGAGGGAGAAGGGCATTGAATCATATTAAGTGTTTTTCAATAAACTTAAAAATCCCATGTCATGTAAGTGCTATGATATTTGAACACTTAGGATTTAGTTAAGATCAACTTAATCTAATGTGCATTTAGATAAAGTGTGTTTCTTTACTATGCATTGTACTTATGTAATATGATAGTAAACTAGACATAAAGTTATCCAATGATTAATTTTCTCATTAATACTGATGGCTATATTGATCCATTGATTACCACCCCATAGTTCCATGATGTTGTTTAAAGAGAACATGCAATAATTTGCTAATAATTGGTTGTGCGAAATCCATATGTAAACAATTTTCCTTTTGCATTAATATATTGCTCAAGTGGTTGTGTTGGTTGGGGAAATGACCTCTTTCCATCTCTAAGTATTTTACTGATGTAATACATTGGTGTGTTTATGTGATATATTTTTGTGTGTGTTCTTTAGGGTGCTTGAATTGTGTAGAAATACCTTGTTTTTTCTACTTGAGAAATATCTTTATGGAATTAAAAAATATCCTTGCAAGTTTTAAATCTGTGCATAGAAGCAAAGCACACATATCATTTTTAATAAAAATAGATATTACACCATAGCATTCACACATAAAACAAATAGATTTACCTTGGAAACCCTTAGCTGAGAAAACCAACAAACCTTGTAGCCACACCTCCTAATTTCTCATTATCATTATGAATTACTCACAATAAAGTATAGGTATTTTTTAGCCTACAATACCCTAATCCATTAACTTGACTTAGAAAATAGACCCCAATCCCTTAACCAGGATTAAATACATATTTTTAGAAAACAGCCCCCCAAAAATGGAGCTTGCATAAAAAATGTTCTCCTGACCATTTTTGTGAAGGTATTGGAGTGATCGTCAGGCGTGTCACTAACAGGTGAATCCTTCCCCCCCCCCAAGACACATGCACACATACAAACACACATAAATAATACAATATATACCTAAGATTATCCCACTTATTGTTTTTTTGTATAGCAATGAGTCATATACTCATAGATTCAAAGGTTCAAGGCATCAATGCTCATAGATTCTCTACACCACGATAACTTCTTTGTATTGTCAGAATTTGTTAATGAATCTACAACATTCTTCAAGGTGTCAATGTTTTCCAGCAACACCTTCTTGTCTCATTAGAGGAAATTTGGGGTCTAAAATGGGCCTTATAAGAAAACGTGCCAAAATAAGTTTTTGTGAGTTGGAATTCAAGAACCAATAGAATTTCAATAAAATAAGTCAACCATAATGGTTGAATTGACATATTTGTCATTAAAAAAAACTACTTTTTTTGTTTGTATTTTCGACATATCTCATTGTGTTTTTACTCAAATTTTGATCGGGAGAGCTTGTTGGATGCGGAATTTGATTTTGCATCCAACGAGTACCCACACTGCATACTTTTGATGGACCCTGCTACCCCAAAAACAAGAAATACCTGAAAAAACGTGATGATGACATCATCATCACGTTTTTTCATGTATTTCTTATTTTTGGGGTAGCGGGGTCCGTCAAAAGTATGCAGTGTGGGTACTCGTTGTATATGGAATCAAATTCCGCATCCAACGAGCTCTCCTGATCGAAATTTGAGTAAAAACACAAGGAGATATGTCGCAAATACGAACACAAAAAGTAGTTTTTTTCTTTCTTCCTCCAAAATTAATCAATATTATTTTATTATTTTAACTATTATTTTATCATTTTAACTATTATTTTATTATTTTCCTTAGGAGGCCCATTTTAGACCCCGAAATTCCTCTAATGTCAACCATATCTCTCACAAAGTGATATTTCACATCAACATGCTTTGTCTTAGCATGATAAGTAGGGTTCTTTGCTACGAAAGTTGCACTTTGGCTATCGTAATATAACCTTACAACTTTCTTTACAAGCGCAACATTTGAGCACAGTCTATGCAGCCATACTACTTCTTTGCTAGCATGAGTGGCTGCCATGTATTCATATTGTCTATTTGAGAGTGTCGCACTACATCATTTCTCTCGCTGATCCAACTGATAGTTATTCCAAATAGGTTAAACACATACCCACTTGTATATATTCTGCGATAAATATATCCAACCCACTGGGCATTAACAAATCCATGTACATATAGTACTCTATCTATTCTAGGTCCTCCTTGGTACAAGATTGCATAATATGTGGCACCCCACAAATATATTAAGACCCTATTTACATTTTTCTATAGCTAATTTCTTGGTTTTGAAATATATTTTCTCAAAACTTGCACAGCATGAGTAATGTCACGTCTGGTACAGATCATTGCATAAATCCAAATTCCAACTTCACTATCTCTAGTTCCTTTTCCATTGGATTCCCTTCCTATCTGGGTATTTTTTTTACCTCTCTAAACACAACATATCAATTGTAAATTGTCTTTTTTGGTTATAGGATTCCGTAGCTTACATCCTTTCATACCATATTTAGAACCAATAAAGATGTATTTTTCATTTTGTTATCCAACTTGCTCTTTTTCTCCTTTGTAACATGTACATAAGAATCACAACCAAATACTTTCAAATGCTTAATAGAGGGATTCTGACCAGTCCATACCTCTTATAGAGTTTTTTCAACCAATGATGAAGTGGGTGATCGATTTACCAAGTAGCATGTTGTCTCCACTACTTTTTTCCGTTATTCTTGTCCTATCCTAGAATTGCCTAGTGTGCTCCTTTCCTTTTTCCTGAACATCCTATTCCTCCTCTCGGAAACACCACTCTGTGTATGTGTGTATGGATTATTCTTCTTCCCTGATATATCATTCTTCTTACAGAATTCCTCAAATTCATTCCCGCATAACTCTCCACCATTATTTGTCCTCATCACTTTTATTGTAATTTATGTTTAATTCTATACAAGAGCCTTAAATTCTTTAAACTTAAAAAAAACTTCAGATTTCTTTCGAAGGAAACAAATCCCTGTGTTCATTAAGAAATAATTTATAAATGAAACATAATACACATATCTATCTAATGATGGAACAAGAACACGTCCAAACACATCACTCTGTATTAATTCTAAAATTCAATTTTCTATTATACCACCATATGCAAATATTACTTGTTTTTTTTCTTCCATATATGCAACATTAACAGAAATAAAAATGCAGAGTGCAATCAGTCATATATTCAACCATACCTTTACCTTGTATTGCTCGAAGGCCCTTTTCTCTGATATTCCCAAGCTTTGATGACATAACATTGTCTTTCCTCCTAATGCAGTCAGAGTTGTATCATCTTTAACTACTCCCTTAGTGTAACACCCTGGTTTTGACCCCATGGTATTGAATTGTACATGATGTACATATTGTATTTGAATCATGGCAAGGAGATCAAGGCTGAGGCCCTGCCATTGAGTTTGTGTTTTGTTTATAGGTGATCAAGGTTGATACCTATGGTTATAGTGCTAAGTCAATCACAACATATTTTGAATATTATGTAAATATAAAATTGATAAAATAACACAACTAGCTATGCGACTGCAACATGAAATATATGGGGGAATGATTCCACAAGGGATAGGGTGGGGAGTTAGTCAAACCCCCTGATCCAATAGGGCGTGAATAGGGATAAGGTGGGGCGTTAGGACACCATTCTTGATCCATATTTATGCAGGAATGCAATAGAATACACAAATAACCATAGAAACAAATATGCAATGGAAATAACACTTCATTTCATTAATCAAAGAACTGAAACTTGTTCACATACAGAATAGAAATAAACTAGCTAGAGTGCTGGTAGCTTATCTCTGAGAAGAGATGTGGCGGCTACATGCCTCTGAACTCTATGTTACAATGAGGCTCGAAGGCCTATATATTATTGAGAAATAATGGAAACCCTACACATCCAAAAACTTAACCCTAGGAGGTGAAACGCCAGATTGTGGGCCCTGTTGGGTAACTTGGTACATCAATTTCTCTGGGTCGTAACTTTAGCATACTACCTCCGTTTGACGTGCATGATACATCGTTAGAAATATATGTCCAAGGACTACATCCACTAACAACAAATATTAAGTTTAAAATGGACTCACAATTTCTTGATCATTTGATGCCGAAAAAATGTCATTTAGGGCCTCAAAACGGCTACGGAAGTTTAGGACCCGAAAATTGCCAAAAATAGTAATCTGTGCTACAATTAAGGAAACTGAAAAACTAAAAGAAACAATGGTGGGGGTCCAAGTGAAATAGGTGGGTGGCCACCAATATCCTCTTGGATCATTCCTCCCCCCTTAGGAAGCAATGGTCCCCATTGCGTTGAGTTCCTCCATGAGATGAGGAAACTTCTGCTAAACTTGGTCCCTGGTGAGCCACTTTCCTTGGTGAAGGAGTTGGCCTGCTTTGACAACTCAATATAGTTGGATATTCTGCTGGTGGGTGTTCTTGATCTGTGTGTCCATAATTCGAGTAGTGGTGGCTTGTTCCATTCAGTCAAGGTTTAAATTTGTTGGTGTGAGTTGTTCTACCACATCTGATGTGTCTAGTAGAGGTGGAAAGTAGGGCCGAAGGTGGTCCACATTAAAAACTAGGAGTAGACCAAGGATTGGTAGAATACTGAGCTCAAAGGAATTGTCCCCGATAGCCTTGGTGATGGTGCATGGCCCATATCCGAGCGGGAAAATATTGCGGTGGGGTCTAGCAAGGCGCTCCTTCTGCAAATTTAGCCACACTTTGTTACCCACTTGAAAGTTGTGTTGCACCCGATGCTGATCATGCCACTTCTTTTAATTAGCATTGGATCTATCCAATATGTCATGAACTTGTTGGAGAATGTGCTGAATGTGCTCAATGAAGCTATTCACCTTGGAAACTTCAGACTGGACATGAGCTGAATCAGCCGCAGTAGCTGCAAATGGCATGGCTACGTCAATGGGACATAGTGGATGGAATCCCAAACCCACCTGAAAGGGGATATGGTCGGTTGAGTTGTGGAGGGCCCAGTTATAGTTGTGTTGTACATAGGGGAGGCTCTCATCCCAAGTGCATGGATGCTTTGAGTTGTACATGCGTAAAATGTGTATTATCATCCTATTGATGACCTCTGTTTGGCCATCAGTCTGGGGATGGAAAGCTGTGGACTTTGTGAGCTTGGTGTCTAGAATTGACCATAGGCTAGAACACAATGTACTAAGGAACCTGCTGTCTTGATATGAGATTATAGACTATGGGATCCCAAAGTGTACCCACACTCATTCAAAGAAAAGTTTAGCAGTGGCTTCTGCTGTGATATTCTTCTTATAGACCACCATTATGGCCATCTTTGAGAATTTTTCAATAGCCACAAACACATAGTCATTGTTGTGCTTAGTAGAAGGAAGGACCGATATGTAATCCATGGAGATGGATTCCCAAGGTTGACTAGGGGTAGGCAACGGAGTATAGAGGCCTTGCTTCTTAATGGATGATTTGGAAATTATGGCGCAAGCAGTGCAAGATCGGATGTACTTCTGGATGTATCATCGAAGGTTCAGCCAATAGAAATACTTATACAGTACTACCACTATTTTCTCAACCCCAAAATGCCCAGTGACCAGACTATAGTGCACTTCCCAAATCCTCTTGGCACACTCGCTTGAAGGAACACAAAGGTGTCCCATGTGACATAGTAGTGCATCCTGGAGGTGAAACTTGGAACTTGGTTTCCCTACAAGAGCATCTTGTATGTCTGACTGAATTCTAGATCGCTCTTGTAGAGAAGAATCTAATCAAAAGTCTCATGCCCACAAGAGTTGAGCATGGTGGCTATCGCCACGATCAGTGGTCAGCTGAGGCAGTCTGCAACATTATTGGTGCTTCCCTTCTTGTACTTGATGTTCAAATGAAACTATTGTAGATATGTGGACCACTTTTGATGGTGACCGTTATGTAACTTCCCTTGTGTTTGTATGAACTACAGGGGTCGGTGGTCATTGTGGATGATCATTTCCTTCCCCAAAATGTAATTCTTCCATTATCAGCAAGCTTGTACAATGGAATACATATCCCTTTCATAAGTGGGATATTTGCGGACTGTGTCGGACAGTGTCTCACTGTGATATGCCATATGATTCCCTTGTTGAATAAGGACTTCCCCAATAGCATAGTCAGAGTCATCTGTCTCAATCTCAAATGGTTGTTGCCAGTTTGGAATGTGAGCACTGGAGCACAACAGAGGCGATGTTTCAATTCTGCAAATGCCTTCTATTGAGTTTTTGAACAGAAGAATTTTTCTTTCGCTCCTCCCTTGATGACTTGACTCAAGGGTCAAGTGAATCAGTGATATGAGAGAATCCCAACACGAACCTGTGGTAGAAATTAGCAAGGCCCAAAAAGATGCGAGTCTTTGTTAGAGTAGTTGGGGCTGGCCAATCCCGAATGACTTGGATCTTGGTTGGATTCACATGTACCCCACACTCATCAATAATGTATCCTAGATATTGAACCTGGGTCATGCCAAAAGTGCACTTGTCCAAATTGGCACACAACTTGTGCTACCGTAGTGTTTAGAGTACTTGTCAGATGTGGTGGAGGTGCTCTTCCCAAGTCTAGTTGAATATCAGGATGTCATCCAAGTACACTACTAAAAATGAGTTGATGAATGGATGGAAGATGTCATCCATCAATCTCATGAAGGTTACAGGAGCATTCATCATCCCGAAAGGCATGACCAACCATTCGAAAAGGCCCTCCTTGGATTTTAAGGTAGTCTTCCACACATCAGTTGGTTCCATCGATACTTGGTGATACCCAGACTTTAAGTCGATCTTTCTAAAATATTTATCCCCTTTAAGTTGGTCCAAGAGGTCATCAATCTGTGGGATCAGGTACCTATTCCAGACAGTGATCTTGTTCAGCGCTCGATAGTCAATACAGAGTCTCCAAGTCCCATCCTTCTTCTGTACCAACACAATCAGGCTCCACAGGGTGATGAACTTAACCGGATATGACCCTTCTATAATAGCTCCTAAATCTACCTCTTGATTTCATCATTCTCCAAAATAGAGCATCAATAGATTAGTCCATTGGGAAGTAGCACACCTGGGGTCAGATCGATGGGGTGCTTGACTTGACAGTGCAGAGGCACCCCAATGGGTGAGTAAATATGTCCTGGTACTCCTCCATGACCTTGTCCATTTGTTGTTGTTGTGCAGAGGGGCCCTATCTGGAGGTCGTGGAAATGATCTTCTTCTTTCCTTGAGGGCAGATAATCAAGAAAAAAAATTTCTCGATTTTGGAAATGATCTTACTCCATTGTTTTGCCGTAACCAAAGAGATAGTGATAGGAGGTGGTACCTCTAGGATCCTGTGCAACTTATTTCCCAACGTAGTAATAACAACATGAGGCCACGAATCATGCACAACATGTTGCTTCCATAAGTATGGTTGACCTAATAATACAACAAACATCAAGAGGATCAATATCACATAATACCTCTTTAGTGAAGGGCTTGATGCTATAGGGAAGGTGACACTGCTGGTTGACGCGGAGATCCCATCCTTGGTGAAGACACCTGATGGTGTACGACTACGAGTGTGCTATGGTCGGCAATCCCAACCACTTCACGAACTCTATTGAAATCAGGTTCTTTTGGCTCCCACTGTCGATAATGAACTGTAGCGGGGAACCATTTACCCACATATGGGTGTGGAAAAGATGCTCCCGCTCCTCTGAATCTTTTGGTTCTTCCTTTTGGATCTTCGTGGTGGTAATGGTGGCATTGGGATATGCATCAATGATCCTCTTTCCTCTTTCATTACCCTTCCCAGGTTCTGATTCAGTGTCAGAGTATGCATATGATTTGGAAGCCTTTATCTCAGCCACTAGTGACTGCTTGGCCTAACACTCACTTGTGTTGTGAGTGGGGCTCTTATGGAACTCGCACCACTTTCCCACTTCTTCGAATTTGCAGTGTTGGTATTTGCTTGCATCTTTGGAAAGTTTTATTGAGTCACCATGCCTTGGATGTGTCCTTGGTTCTATGGTTTTGGGGCACCTTTCTCTTGCTTCTGATTCATAGATCTAGAGTCTCTTTTTTTGTTTGAATTTTTGCTCAATTTTGGCAGCATAGTAGTATGCCGTACAAAGAGAGGAGATGTTGAGGAACTCCATTTCCTCCTGAATGTATCTTTGCAAACAATTGTAGTACTTCAGCACCAACTATTTTTCTGAATATTTGATACCCAACTTGGTGTGTAGGGTATGGAACAGATTCGTCAGCTCATGCAAATCTTGATGTCTTTGCTACCGCATCATAGTCCATTATATGTACTTGTCCTCATCACTCCCCACCGAATAATATTATCCCTTTATGGCATCTCAAAAATAATTCCAATTGGGTATGATAGAGAATAGAGAGGGTTCTTCCTTGTCCTTTCTCTCACCAGTCCTTGACATGGGGGGTAGCTTTTAGTAGTGAAAAGTAATCTTTTCCTGGTCAAAAAAGTCATGAACCGATAAATATATTTCTAATAGATTCAACCATCTATATATGGTGTCTGCATTTATTCAGCCATCAAATATGGGAATGTCAAAGTTTACTTGTACCTTAAAATGGGTTGTGCCTCCAGAGTGGTTGCTAGATGCAGATGTGCCGCCAGTGGGAAGTCATTGAAGGATCTAGGCGAATTTATCCATCATCACATTCCTTTGTTTTCATGGGCCTCCTTGAGAACCATTTTGATAGGATATTTTGTGCCCTCATCTTTTGTTTCATTCCCCATGGGTGGCCCTTGGGATTTGTGAGGCTAATCTTGCAAATGTTCAACTAGATTGAGCCCTAACACTTTATACCCTGCCCTTGTTGGGGACATGCAAAGAAGGATCAAGAAAGAGCAGATTGATCTGATACCACTGATCTGGATTTATGTAGGAACGCAACAGAATACACAAATAACCATGGAAACAAAGATGCAGTAGAAATAAGACTTCATTTCATTAATCAACGAACTGAAACTTGTTTACATACATAATGGAAATAAACTAGCTCGAGTGTTGGTAGCTTATCTCTGAGAAGAGATGTGGCATCTACATGCCTTTGAACCCTGTGTTACAATGAGGCTCGAAGGCCTATATATTATTGAGAAACAATGGAAACCCTACACATCGAAAAACCTATCGCTAGGAGGTGAAACACCAGAATGTGGGCCCCGTTGGGTAACTTGTGTCTTGTTGTGTATTTAGCATTGTGTGTAATCCTTGGATGAATAGTCTGAGAAACCCAACTGTAGGTTGGTTCGGCTGTGTTTTATTGTGTATTTAGATTTATGTGTATTATTTTTTGCTAAATATTATGAGAAACCCAACTGTAGGTTCATTTTACTGTGTTTTGATGTGTGTTGGCTAAGTGTGAGCCTGTTGTTCCCTAGTTGCTTATGGAAATCATGCCCAGCTCAGGGGTGGCAATGTATTGATATATTAATGGACACACTGGCCTAAGGTTGGGTGGAACATTGCACCAATATATCTAGTTGCAGAACAACTCCATCACTCAAGATAAGTATTCCCTGTCATTCTTGTTCATGCAATGTAGTTTCTTAGGAATGAATGAATATGATGAATGGTGGCAATGTTTTAGTAGAGTTTACTGTGATGAATGTTCCTGCATTTGCATTATTATTCCTTGTATTTTGTATACATTTTGGCTAAGTTCATGGAGGCTGGAAGCATGTGATAGTCAGAATACCTCTGATTTAGTGTTTCCACCCCTTGGAATTTCCCTAAGAATGGAAGAAGGCAGAAACCAGAAAAAGGGAGGTTGAGATCATAATGTTTTTCATGTTTCTTTGCTTAATAAATATGTACATGACCCTAACCATGTGATTGATTGGGATGTGATACAGGTGGAACCCAAGGGAATTTCCAAACTGAGCCATTGCACATCCTCCACAGGAAGGTCACGCTGCTCCGAAATCGAGCTGGCAAGTGAAGGTGCAGGGGAGCACTACAGTCTTGAAGAGGCTACATGGGAGCTGGAGGATGCCATGCGATTGGCACATCCATTTTTGTTCAATTTTGTAGATCACTGAGGTAGTTCCAGTATAGCAGTTTTGTTTTGTTACGATGAGCACTAAGCATAGTGATGTTGTAAGGGGGAGGGGAATGTAACACCCCAATTTTTACCCCATGGTATTGAATTGTACATGATGTACATATTGTATTTGAACCTTGCAAGGAGATCAAGGGCAAGGCCCTGCCATTGATTTGGTGTTTTCTTTATAGGTGATCAAGGTTGATAACTATGGTTATAGTTCTAAGTAAGGCATAACATATTTTGATATCATGTAAATATACAACTAATAAAATACCACAACTAGTTATCAGACTGCAACATGAAAGAGATGGGGGCATGATTCCATAAGGGATAGTGTGGGGAGTTAGTCAAACCCTCCAAGAGAATAGGGTGTGACTAGATGTCAATGGGGAAACCCATGAACTCTCAACTACCTTTTTTTTCTCTGTCCTCAATTATCAATTTCTTCCAGAAGTTGCTTGAGGCAGCTAATTCCTTGGGTAGAGCAAAGCATGTCAGGTTGATTACTTGTATGAGCAAGTCTGTAAGTTTGTAGTATGGGAAGATGCAATCTTGCTTCTGTTGTAAGGAAGCATGTGGATGCATGCTAGTCTTTCCTTTCTCTCACTCATGAGAATGTTTTGTTGTTGTTCCTTGGGTACAAGGACACCATTCTATTCATTATTCCCGACCATTCTAGTGGGAGACCATTTGATCATTTAGATTAGTTTGTTCATGTGTGTTGTTGGTAGTTAGAACATAATGAGTCACAAAGGTGTGTTTTTGTAGTGTTGTACTAAGTGAAAATGTGGTATGAGACCCTGTTTTCTCTGTGTTATAGAGTGGATCTTGTGTGCCCATGTTTTCCTCACAGATTGATGTGACCTGCATCCCTGTTTTGGTCTAAAAGGCTTAGGATTGGAAGAGGCCCAGAACTGGTTGATAAACCTAGTGAACAGAGGAACCTCACAGACATATCAAGAGGGTTTGTAAAATCCTTGATGCACACCCGAAATAACACTGGAAGGGAAGGTATGTCCTGAGGGAACTGTGTAGCAGTGAAGGGAATACTTCCTTGTGTTGGGTGTGTAGGTATTGTGAAGTGCAAAGCTGGATAGATCTAGTATAGGTGTCCATACCTTTGTGGTGGATCTCACTAGCTAGCATATCTACCTTTCCATTTCCTTAGCAGTATGGGAAACCCAACTGTAGGTTTGTTTCGCTGTGTCTTGTTGTGTATTTAGCCTTGTGTGTAATCCTTGGCTGAATAGTCTGAGAAATGCAACTGCAGGTTGCTTTGACTATGTTTTGATGTCTTTTGGCTAAGTGTGAGCCTATTGTTCCCTATTTCCTTGTGGAAATCATGCCCATATAGAGGGTGTAGTGTGTTGAGATATTAATGAACACACTGGCCTAAGGTTGGGTGGAATGTTGCAGCTACATAGCTAGTTGCAGGATGACTCCATCACTTAAGATAAGTACTCTCTATCATTCTTGTTTATGCAATGTAGTTTCTTAGGAATGAATGACTAAATGAATGAATATGATGAATGCTTGCAATATTTCAGTAGAGTTTACTATGATGAATGTTTCTGCATTTTCATTGTTATGCCTTGTATTTTTTATTCTTTTTTCCTAAGTTCATGGAGGATGGAATCCTATTAGAGAGTCAGAATACCTCTTATTTAATGTTTCCCCCCCTTGGAATATGCCTAAGGAAGGAGGAAGGTTGAAACTGGAAAAAGGGAAGTTGAATAGGGAATAAAGCGTGTTTTCCGATTTTCGGAGTCTAGGGTTGGGAAGCAAAAGTCAGAAGCATAGAAAAGTTCTAAGGAAAAAAGTTAATTTTCTGATTTTTGAATACCAAGGACAAAAAGCAGAAGTCAGAAGTGCAAGAGAAGTGCAGAAGTCGAAAGTCGAAAGTTGCTTTTCCAATTTACAATTTTTGAGGTCGAAAGTGCAGAAAATTTCTAAGGAAAAAAGTGAACTTTCTAACTTCCGAAGTCTGAGGTCCATCCCATCAAAATAAAAATAAATAAATAAAAAATAAGAATATATGCATCAATGTGTTGTAACATAGTGTACAATAGAAAACACAACACACACACACACAAGAATGGATGCATCAATGTGTTTGTAGCATAGTAGTGAGAGGGATGCATGTTATAGTTTAGCAATGAAAGGTTTATGGATTTGAACCCTCTCAACGCTTTGTAGAAACATATTTAAATGGGTCTATAATTGTTAACTCATCAAATAATCAATATCAATAAAGTATCAAGAACATTATGAAGAAAAGATTGATGACTAGAAAAAATGATAACAATTGATGTACAACGGTGTTATTCAAGGCTTAAACTTAGAACACAACTTGGTATACATATATTTAATAACAAAACACAAACACAATTGAAATGAAATGTTGCAGAATAAATCCTTGTATTATGACAATCTAGTAGAAATAAAAGTTCACTTGCCTCTTAAGGTGGGGTGACCTTTCACTTGAGGCAAGCTTCAAATTACCCTAACTACTTGTAGTCCCATAATTAAAGAGTACCAACAACCTAGTGGACCTTAATTATGTGCTAGTTTTTGTTGGAGATGAATTTTGAGTAATATTTATTTATAAAGCCGAGACGAAACAGTGATACCCTTCTATGAAAAAGTGATGTTGATCCACTTGTTGTTTCATAACCATAACTGTATTGCCCCACTACATGAAGCTTGGAAGTTCCTAATAAATAAAAAATAATTGAGAAGTGGTTTTGTCCATATATAACTTCAAGTGGTTTCATTTTAATAATAAGTTATTATACTACTAAAACAAACTACCATAATATAGCTCCATAATAAATGGTATTATACTACCATTATAAAACAAACTATCTCAAATAAGTTTTCAAACACTTATTGACTGCTTCTCTTTAACCATGATCTATTTTTGGGAGATAAGCCATGCTTAGTTTCAATTGTAACTTACAAATATGATCAACAATTAATTGATGACGATATAAAAAGCAAGAACATATTTGTAAAGGTGATTGACAATCACCAATGATTGATTTATTACCAACTCCATATCCCCAATATAAAATCTATAGAAATATGAGTAAATACATAGGTTGACCTCAAAAGTGGCTACAATTCCTACCAAATCCATATCCCCAATATAAAATACAAAGAAATATGAGTAAATACATAGAAAGTGACCTACATAAGTTGAGATTAGAAGTGGGTACAATGCCCCTCAGCCTCGTTGTTGCGTTGGTTGGTTTGGTTTTTAACTCACTCTACTGCTATTTTTAGTATTAATTTCAAGATAAAGTGAGAATGAAGACCCCTCGTTGGCTAATTTGGTTGGTTTTTCACTCGGGCTACCATTTTTAGTATTAATTGCAAGATTAAAGTTAACCCATCGCTTGTATTGATTGCAGCTGACAACGTTTGTATCAAATTGTACATAATCAATGAGACCATGAAACCAAAATATTTGACTACCACATACCTTACTACCTACCTGTGGTCGTTCGAATACACCATCGGGATCACCTCTAATAGCAACAATATCCTTTAGGCTCTCATGCTCGGAGTAAGGCAACAAGTATCGTGACTTTGATGAGTTCTTGTTTGGAATTGTTTGGAGCTGGAGGTTTGTGCCAATAACTAAGTTTGTATAATGGTATACAATTTGACCCGGTCTATAATATTCAAATACATAACCTTTTTTCTTTCGTGCGTGGGAAACCTGTGTCAAATATTCTCCTTTGATAACCCTTGACCCAATTGGAAAAACATTGCCCTCGTAGTCGCTTAATGAGACAATGAGGGTCTGCTTCCCATCCAAGCAACGTGCCAACCAGTAGTTAGTGTGCCATTCATTGTCTCTCGGGAAAACCACTATGTATATGTGCTCTGCATAGAATGAAATACATACCTAGGATTTAGCTAACTAAACACAACTAGTCATCAGACATTTCAAAGTTATCAACATAATATTTGAAGCTAGTTGTATGAGATCTGAAATGTGGCCATAGTCATGAAATACTCGACTGGCCCTCTTCCAACTGGGATAATTCTATTGTTATTTTTCCACCAATGGGGAGTGATACACAATCCCAGCTGTCAATCCAATCTATGGATTCACAGTTTTCCCATTCACCACTGCTACATGGATAACAAAAACAAGAGAGTTTTCTTGTCCACATTTCAACTATAGAATTGTCTGACTTCCTAACTGAATGGAATGCATGATTTCCTTGGACGATCTTGCACTCATATAGGTGTGATGATTCTACGTTGAACACTTCCCAAAAATATCTATGTACATGTGATTTTTGAGATGATTGGTCTTCTTGCCTTCTAGCTCCCTGCCGCATCACTGAAGAACACCATGCAACAATGGTCTTTGCATCTCAGATGAGAAAAATAGTTGTGAATTTTATCTCTTGCCTACATAATGCACTCTTGATGCATGCATATGCTCCATCATGTTCCCCTTTTCTGTGTCCAGTCTCAAAATAGTTCCAAATATGTGGCACCTTGTGCCTCTCATGGAGAATACACAACCATTGGAAGACACAAGAATTTTTGAATTGCCCCGCACAACCATCATACCATAACCAATGTTGTTCCATCTGTATCTTGTTATCCTCCAATTTTTTGTAGAACAATTGAAAGTTGTGTTGTACAAAATCCAAGTCATGACACCTGTCATCAGTTATGTAAAAGTGATACTCTTTCAATATAACCCTGTTCTCTTCAGTACTATCTTCCCCATGTATATAGGTGATATGGACCATTATGCTCACTTGATCTGAGTGATAATACTGAATCTGAAACTCATTCTATAGTTGAAGAGTGTAGTTTTCTGCAAAATCGACCATTGATAATATAGTTCCAATAGGAAATGTATCCCTGTACGCTCTAAACTGCTCATCTTTCCAGCGAGCCTCATGTACATGCTTTACATACTGTTGTGTCTTTTCAAAGAATTCCTCCATGAAGTTGCATAAGAGTACCTGGTAGATCACTAATAAATATGTACAGATCAATAGGTTGTTACATATATGAAGTAGCAATAGATGAAGGAAAAAATACTATTCAGGAACTCGTTACTAACCTGAGAGGTGACCAATTGTATTTTGTTCCTTTCATTCCCTCTACCGATATCATACGTGACATATTTGAAAGACTGCAAGTTCACTTCATGTCTCCCAAGTTCATGTTCATCGGTGACATGTATACATTTGTCCAAAAATTTCATTCCACCACACCTTGGGAATGTCCCATCTACGCAAGGCCTTTGATAAAATGTGCAACCTTCTGTCCTTCTACACAATATGCTATGGATAAACTCTCCAAATGATGTTAGTGGCAATGTAGTTGAGCATTCCTGCACAATATTGTTATGCAAAAAATGCAATATATGTATATATGTGTCATAATAATAAGAGTACTCAATGTGATATCGACAAAAACATGTGTTACGAGTTGTGTTTATTTTAACGTACCATGGTTTTCATTTCTCGAAGGATCTTTGGCCCAAGTTAAGTTCATTGTGTTCATGCCTAAATCTCTCATATAATTCTATTTGTGTCATTTCATGAAATTTTTTAATGTGGGGCTCATGATCCCTTGAACCCATTCTCAATTTTAGTACATCTTTTTGGTTGGATGAAGGTCTATTATTGTCACGCCAAAACTCCTGCACCAGTCCCTTTACCGCTTCAATGAGCTTCATATCGGAGCATGTCAACCTGCCAACGAAGGACCGAACATCTGTTTCACTAGAGTCAAGTTGTTCTCTTCTAGAATAATACCTACAGAGTGCTTTGATATCCAATCCTACAAGTTTGGATGTAGGATTAAGAAGGTGAAGGGCCCTGGTGCTTTTGTTCACGATTGATTGTGACAACACACGAAGAGATGCATTGCAATCCTTTAAACAAGATTTCTTTCCAATATTACTAAATGCATCTACCAAACTTCTGACAACATAAGAACTTGGTTCAGAACTATTTATCATCTTTATCCTTAATTTTTTCCTAACAACAGTCATAGACCTAGATTTTAACAACGATATAAATAATCTACATTTATCTCCATCACATTTAGAATCAAAATTGTTGACAAGTAGCCATTGAGCTTGATATGCAATACCATGTTTAGACAGCATACCTTCAAGCGAACCAATGAGACTTTCATCGATCTATAGACGTTTTGTAGTTCTTCGGCATGAAGTTGCTAATGGAGGTAGGGAGGTTGGAATTTCACCCTGTACCGTATCACCC
>LPNX011027229.1:0-18999 GCA_001517045.1 Pseudotsuga menziesii | reverse complement strand
AAGAGGGGAGATAGGTGGGGGACATAAAATAATAAAAGTATTGGTATAATTGAAAAAACAAGCATTCATTGTAGTATTTGAAAATGTGCTCCCATTTTGCTTCACTAAAACAAGCACTCGTTTTGCTTTAATAAAGCGCGCTCCCATTTTTCTTCAATAAAACGTGCTCCCATTTTGTTTAAATTCGAAAATGTATTCCCTCCAAATGATAAGGCCGAGCCTCCACCCATGCTTTCATGGAATTCTTATGCCTATCTATTTGCTTCGTACTTTTATTTGGATTCAATATACCTATGCCTTGGAGTATGATACACCATGGCTAATTCAGCATTATATCCAAATTTTCAATATGCTTGTGTTTATCCGTTCATCTGATTATGCTGCACACCTCCATTTTTATGAGATTTTAGAAACAGATATGGTTTTTTTTGCAGATTCCAAATATGTAAATTGTAACAAGAATACATATTTTTTTCTATTTTTTTCTTATTTATCTTATGTCATCACTCCTCAACTCAAAAAACACACTGTTAGTGTTTCATCCATATCTCTTTCGTTTCTCAACCATTTAAAAAAAATTGTATGGTGCACTAAAGAACACCGACCTCTACATGCTATAAAAAATGCATTTCCAAATAATTGCATTAAGACATTCAAATGCTGCAAGCTTAATTGATGTACCGTTTTTAAGGTTTGATCGATTAGATAATTAAAAAAAATTAAAAATATTATTTTTATTATTGGAAAAATAGTTGTGCACTAGTACTATATGTTCTCTATATCTATACAGGTTTTCGTAAGTTTATTCCATCATTTAGTCACTCAGACATTGCACCCACAAAAACATATACTTTATAATTTGTCCCAAAAATAAAATGTGCCCGTTAAAAACGATCTAACTTTAGATAGTTAACAACATTTTCAATATAAAAAGTATATATTTGGAAAGGTCATTCAGTTTATTACATTTCTTGTTTTTTACTCATCGAAATATTTGTTGGAGACATTTACAATCATACTCACTCTTTCGGTCAAATTGGCCTAGTTAAACCACTATCCTAAGTTTAATTGACATTAGTGGAGCATTAATTACCATCATCCCAGTCACTCCCACGCCTACCTACAGTCAAGGAGGCTAACTTAGCATTTTCCTACAGTCAAGGAGGCTAACTGGAGCACTCCACGGGTGATCTGTGTGACATTAATGCACCTAATTGCTAACTGGTGGTTACTTTCAGTTCAACAAGTCAGTTACAGTTAGTTAAGGCACCTCCATTCATTAAATATATTATTTAATGATTATTTATTATTATTTAATGAACTGGAGTTAACAAGGTTCCTCCACCAACTTCTGATGGTCAGTTCAGCTTCAGTTAACCTCATCAGGGTTCATTGGAGTCATGCAGTACTAGCACTTGATGGTTGGTTTGCTATGACATGTGTTTGATCTCCTTCAGTTGAGATTAAGTCATTTATTGCACTCCAACTTTAGTTAGGGTTTGGTGAGTCAATTAGGGTTTTGGTCAAGTGGTTAACTGAGTGATATTGCATGGCAAAGAGTCAGTTAAGCTAGACTCACTCATTGAATTCGAATTGTCCCTTAGGTATTCGAATTCTTCATGTAGTTAAGCCATTGCTTAGCATGGAAATTGTAATCCATTATTGTTTATAAAATATACAGAGAGGAAACCTATTCAAGTTCCAGTTATTTCCAATTCATGAGTATTTGTTAATAATTCTTTGATGATTTTGATTCTTAGTTCCTAGATCATGTGCAAGAATTAATATGGTATCATAGCTTATGGCGGGATGAAGAAGAATCTCTCAAGAACAAGATTTTTGACAGATTTCTCCATGAGAAGTGAGCAATAGCTCAAAATTCCAGCACTGCACCAGAAGCCAAGGCCTACCACTCAATATCCCAAGTAAAGAACTTGTTGATCAAGCTTGCTTGATTGACTATGCTGGGTGTGATGAAAGCCTAGAATGTGCAGGCTGTCCGACCTTATTTTTCCCTTTTTGTTTTGATTTTCAGGTTTCTACAGGTGAAGCATTCACTACAGCATATCCAGATGGCCTCCTCAGTACCTCTATTGACTCCATACAATTTCCAGACATGGAAAATCAAAATGGAGCATTAGTTGTATTCCAAAGGACTCTTTAGAATCGCCATGGACACTGAAGTTGAGCCTGGATCCGCCATAGAAAAATCAAAATTTTTGAACAAGAAGGATGAAGCCTTTGGTTTCTTATGCCTCTCTATTTTCGATGACCTTCTCTTCCATCTTACGGATTTGAAGACACCGAAAAAAATATGGGACAAATTTGAATCTCTATATGGAAATCATGATGACATGAGAGTTTATCAACTCAAAAATGAACTCATGTCTCTCCAACCTTCCAATTTCGAGACTCTGAATGAATTCTTTACAAAGTTCAAGCATATTGTTTTTCTCTTGAAGCAATGCAAAGTGGAGAAGGAAGATGATCAGCTCATCCTAGCCATCCTCTCCAAACTCGGGGCTGATTATTCAGTTTTTGTTTCTAAATTCTGTGCGGGGAATCTCACAACTCCCAAATGGAAGATGCCTACACTCGATGCCTTCATTGAGTCCCTAACTAGTGAACATGACAAGCTTGTCCAGATGGGGATCATCCAATATTCCCATGATCAAGCCCTCCATGTCTCGGGGCCCAAAGATATGAAGGGTAAGGGAAAGTAGCAGAAAAATCAGAAAACTAAATTTGATACTCCAAAGCCTAGATTTGAAAATCAGCAGCATGATGAATCTTTCGGCTCAAGGAAGAACAAAGGTAAAGGGCACAATGGGAAAGAAAGAGTCAGGTGTTCTTACTGCAGGAAGGGTTTTCACCCTGAACATGCCTGCATGAAGAAAAATCTTGATGAAGCAACCTCTCTTCTTGAGAGGAATCACATCAATCTTTCGAAGAGCTTTCAGAGGAGAGATCACCAAGATCGGGAACCACAACATGAGAAAGGTCATGCCTTCATGGAAAGCACTTCAAAGTCAAAATCACTGCTGATTGAAAGTGGAGCTTCAAATCACATGATGGCTGAAAAAGACTCCTTTTCATCGTTGGATACCAGCAAATCCATTCCCATCCACCTGGGAGATGACTCCACCATCATTACCAAAGGACAAGGTACTGTAAATCTAGAAAATGGTTTTTTTTCTAATGTTTTGTATGTAGCATCTCTAGCAGCAAATATCCTTAGTGTCTATCAAATGACACATACAGGAATGCCTAAGAGGGTCTCTTTCAGCCCAAATGATGTGGAGATAAAATAAATTGCATCCGGGAAACTCATTGCAAAAGGCCATGCAAATCATCATGCAAAAGCCTATGAGTTCTCTCACTTTGTTGTGGATGCAAAGCCCACCGCTTTGCTAACTCATGGAAATGAGGATAGTAGGGTGTCGAATGAAAGGTTTGGCCATATTAATTTCAAATATTTGTAGCAATTGCATAAAAATTCCATGGTTGAAGGCCTTCCGGTCATCAAGGAAACCATGGGAGTTTGCAAGGGTTGTGTGATTGGAAAACACCCTGAGCACAAGTTCGATCGGGGGAAGGCAAACCGAGCTACAAGCATATTGGGGATGATACATTCTGATATCAGTGGTCCAATTCCTGTCACATCCATGAATGGAACAAGGTACCTCCTTACCTTTATTGATGATTTTTCAAGGTATACATGGGTTTTCTTTCTCAAAAAGAAATCAGAAGTATGTGAGAAATTTTCTGAATTGAAGGCTTTGATCGAAAATGCCTCTGGGCTTAAGATCAATATATTGAGATCTGATAATGGAGGGGAGTATGTCAGTAATGAGTTTCCGCAAATTTTCTCCCAAATTGGTATTCAGGTCCAACATTCAATTCCCTACACTCCCCAGCAGAACGGAGTAGCAGAAAGGAAGAACCGGTCTCTCAAAGAGATGACCACCTATATGTTGGAGTCAAAGAAGATTGCTGCAAATTTGTGGGCTGAAGCCATGCATGCTGTAGAATACATTCCAAACAGGGTGCCACATTAATCAGTGAAAGGAAAGACTCGTTTTGAAGAATACTTTGGACACAAGACAGATGTGTCGAACCTACAAGTGTTTGGGTCCACTGCATGGGCCCAGATTCCGCTTGATAAAAGAAGGGCTTTGCAACCGCAGAGCATAGAATGCCTATTTATTGGATATTCTGATGAATCTAAAGGATTCAAGCTACTGGATATCAAGACCAAATAGATCATAATCGAGAGAAGTGTCAAGTTTGATGAGCCTCTTCAGGAGGTGGAACTAGTGGAGGAGAAAAGTGCTGAAATTCCTTCCTATTCCACTGAATATTTGGATGATGAAATTGGGGATGATGACCCTGATTTGGATCCTCTGATTTATGATATTAGTGTGCAGAAAATATTAGATACTGAATCAGAACCTGAAGTGAAAAATCATCTTCCTACATGGGCCCGACAGACACTCTCCTCCGTAGGAGACAACATTGGAAATTCGAATGATCCAAGGAGAAAAAAAACTATCTTACAAGTCATTTCTCATGACACTACCCCTACATATGGTCGTCAAGTACCTCGAACATATCATGTGAGGATCCCTTGGTTCTATATATTTAATATCATGGTGCATGTCATGTAACATAAGGATCGTCTCAAAAAATAAGGAACATATGAAAAATTGAATGTGAATTGTTAATTGCATGCCCTATTTGACATTTTGAGTTATGCCTATCAAATAAGTTCTATGTAGCCCTATCCCATTGCTTAATAAGTTGGATGAAAACCAATGTGCCATACGTAGGTAGACCTATCATGAATTATGCATCATATAAAATTATATTTGTTTTCTCTTTTTATATCAATAAGGCTTCCACATCCACCTCCCAATATTCAATGATTTTAGAAGGAGAAGGGCATTGAATCATATTAAGGGTTTTTCAACAAACTTAAAAATACCATGTCATGTGAGTGTTACAATATTTTAACACTTAGGATTTAGTTAATATCAACTTAATCTAATGTGCATTTAGATAAAGTGTGTTTTTTTAGTATGCATTGTACTTATGTGATATGATAGTAAACTATATATAAAGTTATCCAATGGTTAATTTTCTCATTAATACTGATGGCTATATTGATCCATTGATTACCACCCCATAGGTCCATGATGTTGTTTAAAGAGAACATGCAATAATTTTCTAATGATTGGTTGTGAGAAACCCCCATGTAAACAATTTTCCTTTTACATTAATATATTTCTCAAGTGGTTGTGTTGGTTGGGAAGTGACCTCTTTCCATCTCTAAGTGTTTTATTGATGTAATATATTGGTGTGTTTATGAGATATATTTTTGTGCATGTTCCTTAAGGTGCTTGAATTGTTTAGAAATACCTTGTTTTTTGTACTTGAGAAATATCTTTATGGAATTAAAAAATATCCTTGCAAGTTTTAAATCTGTGCATAGAAGCAAAGCATCCATATTTTTTTAAGAAAAATAGATATTACACCATAACATTCACACATAAAACATAGAGATTTACCCTGGAAACCCTTAACCAAGAAAACCAACAAACCTTGGAGCCACACCTCCTAATTTTGCATTATCATTATGAATTACTCACAATAAAGTATAGGTATTTTTTAGCCTACAATACCCTAATCCATTAACTTGACTTGGAAAATATACCTCAATCCCTTAACCGGGATTAAATACATATTTTTAGAAAACAACCCCCCAAAGATTGAGCTTGCATCGAAAATGGTCTCCTGACCATTTCTGTGAAGGTCTCGAAGTGATCGTCAGGTGTGTCACTAATAGGTGAACACCCCCAACACCCCCCCCACCCCTAGACATACGCACATACAAAAACACACAAATAACACAATGTATACCTAATATTCTTCCACTTGTTGTTTTCTTTGTATAGAAATGAGTCATATATTCATAGATTCAAAGGTTTAGGGCATCAATGCTCATAGATCCTCTACACCAAGATAGCTTCTTTCTATTGTCAGACTTTGTTAATGACTATACAAAATTCTTCAAGGTGTCAATGTTTTCCAGCAACACCTTCTTGGCTTCAACCATATCTCTCACAAAGTGATATTGCACATCAACATGCTTTGTCATAGCATGATAAGTAGGTTTCTTTTCTAGGAAAGTTGCACTTTGGCTATAGTAATATAACCCTACAACTTTATTTACAAATGCAACAATTGAGCATAGTCTATGCATCCATACTACTTCTTTGCTAGCATGAGTGGGTGCCATGTATTCATATTGTCTATTTGAGAGTGCAACTACATCATGTCTCTTGCTCATCCAACTGATAGTTCTTCCAAATAGGTTAAATACATACCCACTTGTAGATCTTCTGCAATAAATATATCCAACCCTCTAGGCATCAACAAATCCATGCACATCTATTACTCTATCTACTTTAGGGGTTCCTTGGTACAAGATTGCATAATGTGTGGTGCCGCACAAATATATGAAGACCTTATTTACATTTGTCTAAATCTATTTCCTTGGTTTTGAAATATATTTTCTCAAAACTCCCACTGCATGAGTAATGTCACGTCTGGTACAGATCATTGCATAAATACAAATTCCAACTCCAATGGCATATGAACTCATGAAATATATGCATCCTCTTCATGTGTGTTTGGAAATTTACCTACATATAAGTTTACACCTACATGAATAGGAACCTTAACCGAATTACTTTCATGCATGTTAAATATTTATAGTATCGTCTCAATCTCTCTATTACCCTCTCAACATATCTTCTGATTTGCATGATCTGTTCTTATATTCCTTCCCAAAATGAAGTTTGCAGCGTCGAGATCCTTCCTTTATTTGTTGTTTCCAATCAACAACATGCCATCAACATATAATACTATGCTAATGAAGTGATCACCAACCCATTTGGAGTATACATAGTGATAAACATTGCTTCTCACAAACCCCAATCCAAGTATGTATGTGTCAAACTTTTGTACCATATCCTTGGAGATTTATTTAGACCATAAAGGGGCTTCTTTAGTTTACATACCAACTCTTTCTTTCCCTTTACTCTGAACCATTCTGGTTGTTTCATGTAGACTTATTCTTCTATATCCCCATGTAAGAATGTTGTCTTCAGATCCATCTTCTCTACTTCAAGATCAAAAGAAATATCAATAGAAAGAAAAAATATAGTAGAAGTTAATTTTTCAACTAGAGAAAATACATCACCAAAATAAATTCCCTCTACCTAAGAATATCCCTTTTTCTACCAAGAACTATTTGTACTTATACACTATACCTTCCGCATTCAACTTCTTTTTAAAGGACCATTTTCTACCAACAATGTTCACTCCAGCTGGTAACTATACTAGATCCCATGATTTTTTGTCCAAGCCATCGATTTATTCAATCATGGCCTTCTTCCAAATATCACTATCCTCTGAATCAACAACTTCCTTCATATTTATAGGAACATCATCAGTAATAGATAAGGAAAAACTAGAATGAAAATTAGGAGAGGAATACCTTTCTATTTTCCTTCTTTCTCAAGATGATCTCCTCAAAATTAGGGTATGAGGGTCTTCTTCTTGATCATCCTCTTCAGCTTCTTCCATTGAGTCATATTCTTGATTCTCTAACTCAAACTTTACTGTCTCTTGTTCCTTTTCCATTGGATTCCCTTCCTATCTGGGGATTTCTTTGACCTCTCTAAACACAACATATCAACTATAAATTGTCTTTTTTGGTTACAGGATTCCGAAGCTCACAACCTTTCATACCATATTTATAAGCAATAAAGATGTATTTTTCATCTCTGTTATCCAACTTTCTCTTTTTATCCTTTGTAACATGTACATAAGAATCACAACCAAATACTTTCAAATGCTTAATAGAGGGATTCTTACCAGTCTATACCTCTTATATTTTTTTTTCAAGCAATGATGAAGTGGGTGATCGATTTACTAAGTAGTGTGTTGTATCCACTGCCTTTTCCAGTAATTATTTTCCTATCCTGGAACTACTTAGAGTGCTCCTTTCCTTTTTCCCTCAACGTCCTATTCCTCCTATCAGAAACACTATTCTGTTGATGTGTGTATGGAGTATTCTTCTTCCCCGATATATCATTCTTCTTACAGAATTCCTCAAATTCATTCCCACATAAATCTCCACCATTATCTGTCCTCATAAACATATATATTTCGTAATAATGGTGTAATAGGTTGGCCACTTGTTTATAAACATAAACATGTTCCATTACATGGTTACTGACGTAATGGTATTGTCTCCTACTGCATTTCATCATACAAATACTCACATCTCTTGGATGACCTAGCTAAATTAATATGGGAAACAATTTTCTTTCGAGTTTCCAGTCCTACTAATGATATGAGATCCTAAGATCAATTCACCTCCACATAGAGATTGACAACTCATTTTACCTTGATTAAAGCAAAAACAAAGAATATTTCTTGCTTGACAATGATGGGAAATAATTCTATTTCAACACCTACAATTCGATAGTTGCACATGGAATAATAGTTTACAACAGGTATTTTTTCAAGAGGGGAAGATCTACAATCACCTTAAAGCTGACCTCTATGTGCAAAAACTTCACATTCACTTAGTGAGAAAAACCCTAGTTTCCAAAATTGACAAAAAAAAATGATCCATTGTCCATGGACCCAGAGTAGAGGGCCATTCTAGCACTATCCCTATGTCCTGAAATCAACGGAGCTGATGGTTCGTCGATCCAAGCAATGGTCATCATTCTATGGCATGTTGAATCCCACCTCCTACAGGGTTTTAGGGACACCTGTTGAATCCCTAACCGGGGCATAGAATGGAAATTGTGCATCAAAAAGGGATTTCAGTGGGTCATGCAAGCATGTTTAGGCATGTTCTATGTGGGAATGCTAGTCACTTATTCACGGTCGAGCAATATGTGAAGTTGACCCCCATGTCCAAAAATTTCACATTCACTTACTAAGCAAAACCCTAGTCTCCAAAATTGACCAAAAAAATGATCCCTTGTCCATGGAAACAGACTAGAGGGACTCCTGTAGCACTATTTCGATGTCCTAAATCCAACGGAGCCAACTGTTCATCGATTCGAGCAATGGTCATCAATCTATGGCATTTTGAATCCCACCTCGTACACATTTTTAGGGACACTTGTTGAATCCCTAACCAAGGCATAGAATGGAAACCATGCATCAAAAATGGATTTCAGTGGGTTGTACAAGAATTTTTAGGAAGATTCCATGTGGGAATGCTAGCCACACATTCACGGTCGAGGAATTTGCAAATCCAACCCCTATGTGTAGAAGTTGGACATTGACCGAAAAAATGATCCCATGTCCATGGACCCAGATTAGAGGGCCACCCTAGCACTATCTCCATGTCCTGAATCCAACAAAGCTGACAGTTCATTGAGCCAAGCAACGGTCATCATTCAATGGGACATTGAATCCCACCTACTATAGGCTTTCAGGGAGATCTGTTTAATCCCTAACTGAGGAATAGAATGGAAACTATGCATAAAAAATGGATTTTGGTGGTTCTTGCAAGAGTGTTTAGGAATTTTCCATGTGGGAACGCTATCCACATGTTCATGGTCGAGAAATATGTGAATTTGACCCCCATGTGCAAACTTTCACATACACTTACTTAGCAAAACCCTAGTTTTCAAAATTGACTGAAAAACAATCCCTTGTCCATGGACCTATATTAGAGGGCTACATTAGAACTATCCTGATGTCTTGAATCCAATGAAGCTGACGGTTCATTGATGCGAGCAATGGCCATCATTCTATGGCACGTTGAATCCCACCTCCTACAGGATTTCAAGGACACCTGTTGAATCCCTACCTAAGGCATAGAATGGAAACCGTGCATCAAAAAGGGCTTTCGGTGGGTTGCGCAATATTTTTTAGGTATTTTCCATGTGGGGATGCTAGCCACACATTCATGGTCAAACAATATGCGAATTTGACCCCCATGTGCAAAAATTTCACATTTACTTATTGACCAAAACCCTAGTTTCTAAAATTGAGCAAAAAAATGATCTCTTGTCCATGGAACAAGATTAGAGGGCCTCCCATAGAACTATCATGATGTATTGAATCCAACAGAGCTGATGGTTTGTCGATATGAGCAATGACCATTATTTTATCGCACGTTGAATCCCACCTCCTCTAGGCTTTCAAGGACACTTGATGAATCCCTACCCGGGGCATAGAATGGAAACTATGCACCAAAAAGAGATTTTGGTGGGTCGCACAAGCGTGTTTAGGCAGGCTCCATGTGGGAATGCTAGCCACACATTCATGGTGGAGGAATTTGCAAAGCTAACCCCTATGTGCTGAAATTGGACATTCCCTTACTCAACAAAACCCTAGTTTCCAAAATTGGCCTAAAAAATGATCCCTTGTCCATGGACCCATAGTAGAGGGCCACTCATAGCACTATCTCGATGTCTTGAATCCAATGGATTTGATGGTTTTTCGATCTGATCAATGTCCATCATTTTATGGCACGTTGAATCCAACCTCCTACAGGCTTTCAGGGACACCTATTGAATCCCTACTCGAGGAATAGAATGGAAAGAGTGCAATAGAACAGGATTCTGGTAGGTCATGCAAGCATGTTTAGGCATGTTCCATGTGGGAACGATAGCCACACATTCATAGTTGAGAAATATGTGAATTTGACCCCCATGTGCAAAAATTTCACATTCACTTATTGAGAAAACCCCTAGTTTCTAAAATTGACCCAAAAAATGATCTCTTGTCCATGGAACCATATTAGAGGGCCTCCCGTAGCACTATCCTGATGTCCTAAATCCAACGAAGCCAACAGTTCATCGATCTGAGCAACAACCATCATTCTATTACACATTGAATCCCTCCTCCTATAGGCTTTCAGGGACACCTATTGAATCCCTAACCAGGGCATACAAAGGAAACTATGCATCAAAAAGTGCTTTCGGTGGGTCGTGCAAGTGTGTTTAGGGCTTCCCGTGGAGAAACAAATTATTGGAGTGAAGGAGATAATTATCTGATTCAAGGAGTTGTCCTTATAGGATCAACTTCGATATTCAAGGCAAATGCAATAGACATATCCCAGATAGAGTGGTAGATAATGGTCTTGGGATATAAGGCATGAGTCATGTAAGTATCAATATAATACAACGAATCCATTATGAAGCTCAGGTGCAATTTATCAAGCTGTATAATTATATTGAATTTATCAATCTATCAAGCGCTCAATGTATCAAACTATAAATAATCAACGAGACCATGAAACCAAAATATCTGACTACCTACCTGTGGTCATTCGACTAGACCATCGGGATCACCTCTAATAGAAACAGTATCCTTTAGCATATCCTGCTCAGAGCAAGGCAATAAGTATCGTGACTTTGATGAGTTCTTGTTTGGCATTGTTTGCAGCTAGAGGTTTGTGCCAATAACTAAGTTTGTATAATGGTATACAATTTGACCTGATCTATAATATTCAAATACATAACCTTTTTTCTTTCATGCATGGGCAACCTGTGTCAAATATTCTCCTTTGATAACCATCAACCCAATTGGAAAATCATTTCCCTCAGAGTCGCTTAATGAGACAATGAGGGTCTTCTTCCCATCCAAGCAACATGCCAACCAGTAGTCAGTGTGCCATTCATTGTCTCTTGAGGAAACCACTGTGTATATGTGCCCTGCATAAAATAAAGTGCAGACCTAGGAGTCAGCTAACTAAACACAACTAGTCATCAAACATTTCAAAGTTATCAACATAATAGTCAAAGCTGGTTGTATGAGATCTGAAATGTTGTCGTGGTCATGTGAAATACTCGATTGTCCCTCGTCCAAATGGGATAATTTTGTAGTTATTTGTTAACCAATGGATAGTGATACACGATCCCGGCTATCAACCCAATCTGTGGATTCACAATTGTCCCATTCACCACTGCTACATGGATAACAAAAACAAGAGAGTTTTCTTGTCCACATTTCAACTATAGCATTATCTAACGTCTTAACTGAATGGAATGCATGACTTCCTTGAACAGTCTTGCACTCATATAGGTGTGATTGATCTACATCAACCACCTCCCAAAAATATCTATGTACATGTGCTTTTTGAGATGATTGGTCTTCTTTCCTTCTAGCTGCCTGCCCCATCACTAAAGAACACCATGCAATAATGGTATTTGCATCTCGGATGAGTGAAATAGTTGTGAATTTCATCTCTTGCCTACGTAATGCAGTCTTTATGCATGCACCTTCTCCATCATGTTCCCATTTTGCGTGTTCGGTCTCAAAATAGTTCCAAATATTTGGCACCTTGTGCCTCTTGTGAAGAATACACAACCATTGGAAGACACGGGAATTTTTGAATTTCCCTGTACAACCATCAGACCAAATCCAATGTTGTTCCATATGTATATTGTTATCCTCCAAGTGTTTGTAGAACAATTGAAAGCTATGTTGTACAAAAGCCAAGTCATGACACATTTGATCACTTATGTAAAAGTGATACGCCTTCAATATAAACCTATTCTCTTCAGTACTATCTGCCCCATGTCTATAGGTGATATGGACCATTGTGCTAACCTGATCTGAGTGATAATATTGACTCTGAATCTCGTTCGATGGTTGAAGAGTGTAGTTTTCCGCAAAATCGACCACTAATAATATAGTTCCAATAGAAAATTTATCCATGCACGCTCTAAATTGCTCATCTTGCCAATGAGTCACATGTACATGCTTTACATACTGTTGTGTCTTTTCAAAGAATTCTTCCGTGAACTTGCATACTAGTACCTAGTAGATCAACAATAAATATTTACAGATCAATAGTTTGTTACATATATGAAGTAGAAATAGATGAAGGAAAAAATACTATTCAGGAAGTCGTTACTAACCTAAGTGGTGACCGATTGTATTTTTTTCCTTTCTTTCCCTCCACCGATATCAGACGTGACAGATTTGAATGACTGCAAGTTCAGTTCATGTCTCCCAAGTTCATGCTCATCGGTGACATGTATGCATTTGTCCGAAAAATTCCATTCCACCACACCTTGGGCATGTCCCATCTACTCAAGGCCTTTGATAAATTGTGCAACCTTATGTCCTTCTACACAACAGTCATAGACCTAGATTTTAACAATGATATTAATAATCTACATTTATCTCCATCTCATTTAGAATCAAAATAGTTGACAAGTATTTGTTGAGCGTGATATGCAATAATGTGTTTAGACAATGTACCTTCAAGCGAACCAATGAGAATTTCATCGATCTATATATGTTTTGGAGTTCTTCGGCATGAAGTTGCTAATGGAGGTAAGGAGGTTGGAATTGCACCTTGTACCATATCACCCAGTCGGACTGGTGTTTGAACATGAGCTTCATGTCCTTCCATGTCTTCCTGATGGTCAGACGGTGGCAATTGGAAATCCTCTTGGGTGTTCTGAACAACATTGTCTTCTTTGAGCATACCTTCGACATTCAATGTCTTTCTAACTTCGTCACTTGTATACCCACATTCAATTAAATCTGCAAAGGTTTTAGGTGGCCTTTATGTGCACCTATGTTTTACTCCTTGATCAGTGCCATGCAATGCTCGTTCTTCTACTGATATGATGACCGAAGGCCCCTCAAGCGAATGCTTTTGTCTTTCTTGATGTGGATTGGTAGGAATAACTGTGGCATCCTCAACAACCAGAATTGGTTGCGTGTCCATTGTGTGTCTTCGATTGGTCATGTCATTTCTTTTCTTCTCAATAATTTATTTAAGGATTTCATTGGGTATCTGCTTCCTTGCTGATTTTCTTGCTCGATTGTGTGAGTTTCCCATGACCACAATGATCAATGATATATATGGTTTCCTTTGCTAGCTCCTCAATGGGAAACTACCCAAGCTTGGTTTCTTTCTTGCTCAATTGTGTCTAGACACTCAAGATAGGGGGAAGATTAGGAAGAATGTTGCCTTTGCTAGCTCCTCAATTCCAAGAAAAACCATGGTAGAGATGCTCTATGGTGCTCCTCAATGGGAAATTACCCAACCTTGGTTTCTTTATTGCGCAATTGTTTCTACATACTCTTGAGCTAGGGGGAAGATTGGGAAGAATACATTGCCTTTGCTAGCTCCTCAATTGCAAGAAAAAAAATGGTAGAGATGCTGTATGGTGCTCAATGGGAAATTCTCCAAGCTTGGTTTCTTTCTTGCTCAATTGTGTCTAGATACTCCACCACAATGACCAAGTTAATGTTGCCTTTTCTAGCTCCTCAATTGCAAGAAAAATAGTGGTGGAGATGCTCTATGTGGCTCCTTGCTCAATTAATGGATTCTTTCTTGCTTAATTCATTATTTATTTCTTGCTCCTCAATGTATACCATGCTGCAAGCAATACTTAGAAACTTGTGGTGGAGATGCTTGATTCACAAAACAATTTTGTGTGAAAATATGGTGAAGAAGATAATGTTCATGCACTGTCTGTAACTTGAAGTTGCATGTGGATTGTCAAACCTGTGAAAATGTGTTAGAGTGTTTCTTGGACAATGAATGCTACTGTTTATACTGAGAATAAATGTGCACGCGTTATTGTTAACTAAAACAGGGGCGCGTTTTGGATACATAAAACGTGTGCATGTTTTACTCTAATAGAAATTTGGAGCATTTAAGAAGGTAGTTGCACGGCTAAGGGATCATTCAAGGTTTAGGGGGAATTAAAAAGCACTCCCTTACTCTTTGTGCCTTAACATCTCCCATTTCTTCAACCTAACTATATTGTTTTACAACTCTAGGGATGTGTGTGTGAGAAAAAGATAGGTTAAGGGGCCTTAGCAATAAGGGGATACATGGGGATATGTGTTTGTCTGAGAGAGAGATAGGTTAGGGGGTGCTAGTGGTAATGGGAGACATATGGATGTGTGTGTGTGTGTGTGTCAGAGAGATAGGTTAGGGGGTGCTAGTGGTAAGGTCTGACATGGGTATTTGTGTGTGTTTGCTAGAGAGATAGGATAGGGGGTGCTAGTGATAAGATCTGACATAGGGATTTGTGTGTGTGTACTAGAGAGATAGGGTAGGGGGAACTACTACATTTCGACCAAAAATCCGACGGCCATCATGTCGGATTTTCGACACTTTCCTGTCGCATGTACGACACTTTGATTTTTTCTTAAGCGTCGGAAACATGGCGTCGGTTATCCGACACTTAAGTAACCGTCGGTTAAGCAACACTTAACTAACCATCGGTTAAATGTCGACCGTCGGATAAGCGACAGGTATAATCGTCGCTTAAACCATGGATCTAGAGAGTAAGCATCGCATAAACGATAGATAGAGATGTCGCTTAAGCGACGGATATCAAGACAAAGCATCGCAAAAACGACATTAAGATCTGTCGCTTAAGCGATTGATACCAAGAAGAAGCGTCGCATTTTCGACAGCTAGATCTGATTTTTTTAAAAACATACCTTAAATATCCAGCCAGAAACCATCGCTTAAGCGACGCGTATTAACAAGAAGCATCGCATTTGCGACAGCTAGATCTGATTTTTTTTTTAAATACCTTAAATATCCAGCCAGGAACCATCGCTTAAGCGACGCGTATTAACAAGAAGCATCACATATTCGACAGCTATAGCTGTCGCTTAAGCGACGACAGTGAATTTTTAAAAAAATATATATATATATTAAATATCCGTAACCTATATCAATCAAAATGAAGAAAGAGATATAAAGTTACATCACGAAAATGTTCAAACACAAGTTGTGATCTGGATATTATATGAAAAGGAAAGAAATAAAAACAATAAGATTTAAGTTATGATAGTCTCAAAATACAAGAAAGAGATGGATAATGCCTATAAGGAAATCGACCTGGAATTTTTAAAAGCTATAGAGGTATACGCTAATATTGTATTTTCCCTGCCAAAAATAATATCATTTTGATCAAGTTTCTGTATAGGAGCTTGGTGCATGCAGATAACTAGTTGTGCACAACTGTAAAACAAGGTTGATCATTCATCATGGCAATCAGCAGTAAGTTAAGAAGGACTCATAGATAAATGAAGCAATCAACAATCAGCATTAAGTTGAGCAGGACTCCTAGATAAACGCACAATGAAGCAGAGAAAGCAACTTTGTCAGTGATGTTCGTTGATTGCTATCAGAGAATTGAAGCATAGGAACATGTAGATAATTCTGGTTGATCCTCAAGGGCACCTAACACAACCCTGACAGGGTTGAGCTATGATCTAAAAATACGTTTGAAGTTCCAATTTTCTTGTAAGGTAATCCTTACTTCCTAATCCCCGCTTGTTTTTTTCCTCTTTAACCCAATTATCCAAAATTATAATCGCCATAGTTTACCTCAAATATATTATCATATAAGTTGAGGTAACTACGTTTCCCGAAATTCTATCCCCCCAAAATGAGCATTTTCAGTAATTCCGTCCGATGCTAAGCCTAAAATAACCCTGTTCAACTCTAGCAAGTTCCCACTCCCAAACTCCTTTCCGGTCCCCTGTTTCATGCATTTATTTTTATATCTACGATTTGAAAATAAGAACTAATAGTCAAACTGGCATCAGCAATTCTAAATGACTGTATGCACATTTTCAAAGTATAGCCAAAAACGTGGAATAAGAACAAATACCCCATCCTGTATTAAGCTAAATTAAAAATGAGTAGACCACAATCCACTGAGTTTAAAAGTAGTCCAACCTGCTCAGGAGTGAGATCAAAAGTTCTATCACCAATTGTAAATGATACAGTGGGCATGCTTGATAGGTTATTGCAATCCACAGCTGCCTGTCCATTAGGGTTTGGCAACCGGTCACAAAGCTGGACATTGTAATTTATAACATCATAACCATCAGTAGATAACAAGTACCAATTGTTGCAAAATTCATTTTATCGTAGATAAAATAGGCCATATAATGACAGTCTGTCTTTACCTGATCGAGATATGTCATAATTTGGTCCTTGGACGCATTCCTAGCTATCTGATTCTTTTCCCATACCACTGCCATCTCACAAGCAACACACATGCCACTGCTACTGGCTGATGTTTCCTCGTTACCTTTCTCAAGAACACTAGCAATTCACATACTGTACATGTGCAGCACTTATGTTAAAGGCTGTATCGTGATATCAAAATGCAATTTGAAAAAGTAAAATGCCATTAATTAAGATTGGTTAGAAAAAGCATCTCACCCGACATCTCTGGTACCATCAAATGAGCATAAACCTATTTGGGAACAGACCTTTTGAGGATTTGAGGAACCTTAAAATAGTCAGTGTCATAAAAGTATCCAATTAATGTATTTCATAAGAGGCTAATGAAATCAATGTGACAAGCCACACATTATTTAAATAAATTTCCAGAATGAGAGGAAAACGGACATGCACAAAAGACAGTTGAAACAACACTCTCTAATATCCAAGAAGACATGAGTAAATCCTTTACAACCTTAGTTAATTCAAATTGGTTAGGATGAAGATTCTTAATAGAGCAAGTGTTAGGACTCGAGACATCCTAAGAGCCAACAGTTAAATAAAACAAGCCCAAACCTTGATGAAATTATTGTAAATCGTATTATCTAAGTGATGGGAAACTTTATGGTCCATTAACTGATAGACAGGGGACTTCATGGCTCAAAATGATGAAATGAAAACATGAATAAGGTGTTCATTATGGTACATCCTATAGTATATATGACATTTGATATGATAGAACAGATCATATTATTGGTTGCCTCCTAGTTATCAACCATAATGTTTTCCACAACTTCAAAAAAAACACTCCCAAAATAGCCATTCAAGTTGAAAAGACCATAAACTAATGACATGGTTTAGGGTTCAAAATCATGACATAGGTAGCTTGTTGGGTTTAAATTCTTAAATGGCAACATTCTCTCTTAAATACTCTTTATAATCCTCACAATACTTCTAGTATGAGAAGAGAAAGGGTAATTCCTCCACAAAAACTAATGCAAATATGCATCATCATGCTTGTGACTCCTCCAGCTAAGTATTTAATAAGAAATTGAATATTACATAACAACCCATGGCCCAATTACCTTTCTATATAAACTGATGGAAGACATGCACAAAAGACAGTTGAAACAGCACTCTCTAATATCCAAGAAGACACAAGTAAATTCTTTACAACCTTAGTTAATTCAAATTGGTTAGGATGAAGACTCTTACTAGAGCAAGTGTTAATTTAAAAAAAAAAAAAAATTAATTGTAAATTGGGTATAAAAAGACACCAATACAGTTGACCACATTTGGTGTCTCAACTGCTTTGTGCATAATCTTATCTCTTCATATTATCCTAGATTTATCTAGTAGTTTACTTGAGGATAATCTCATCCCCTGTCCTGCCATTTGGAGCTCGACATTTCTACAGATAATATGGTAATTTTGTGTAGCTTCTTAAAATAGATAAATCATCACAATCGACCATAGAAAGAAAACCTTCTGTATAGATTAAGTCAGTCAAAGGTATCTACATATTCTATATGATTATTTTCACTCAAAAATATATCTAAATATAGTATCAATTAGCTATGGGAGACATGCCATATGTCACAGCTTGAGATGTTTCTGATCTACCATTTGTACAGTTTCCAAATTAACATTTAAACTAGGTCTGAAAATAGAAACTTAATAGAAAGATACATGCCAACCTGCAAAACATTTCTAAATGAAATACAAAAGAAAACTTAAAAAATAGTATTTCAAAGGGGCAACTAGTTAGTGCCGGAAGTGTAGTTAAAATTTTTGCATAGTACCTTTATATTCTTAATCATTCTGGCATCAACATCTGCAGTTTTAAATGTAAAAGGGTGCCATCCCTTCATGTCAAGCTTGCTTGTAGACTGATTCCACAAAGTGTAGGTGAGGGTTCGGCGTTCAAGTTCTTCCTCAAGACCTCTCATCTA
>LPNX011027218.1:5986-21085 GCA_001517045.1 Pseudotsuga menziesii | reverse complement strand
AATACAACAAAACAATACTGAATTACGGAGATACAGACCAACCTACAATTTGACAGTAATAATGCACTATGAGGGTAAAGGGATGACATGAGATAGTGCAAAATTGGAGGGATAGCATTACTATAAATACACAATATCTTGATCATGCATCTAATTTTCAAGTGTTTTTCCCAGCATATGTGAGCTGCCTTCCTTCTCCATATTAGAAAATCACTTATGGACTCTGATTCCTCTACCTCTGCATAATATAACCATGAAAGGGCTCTTCAATGGTGAACGCTTGCCATAAAACTAGGCATATAACCATGCAAAGATTCTCTCACAATGAAAGGGATCTTCAAGGTAGGCCTCCATAACTACTCCAACAAACACGAGCAACTGTCCACAAAGGTCCTACCTCATATAACCTTAGTTCCATGTGCAAGAAACCACAAAACATGGCAATGAACTCTCTAAGACATTGACACGTGCAAGCAAGGAAGTTCCAAAATGGGGTGGCCCCTTCTCAAGCGATGGGCAAATTCTGAAAAGACCCTCTAACAAAGTGGAACCCTTCATGAAACACATCCAATAATAGGATGCTTCCATGGAATGTGTGCCAACTAGCTCCCATAGGCTGAACGCTCCAACAAATGAGTGTAACTTTGCCTCATGTGTGGGTTGTAAAAAGGAAAACAGAAACAAGATATCTAGCGATCAGCCTCCAAATGCCATGCATTTAGGGTATAAAGTTTAAACCTCCATGCATCTATCCCAAGTGATCATCCTCAAAAAAAGGAACAAGACCTGTGCAAAAATGGCTGAAATAAGCCTCCAAATGAAATTGGCCCACCTCAAAACAGCTAGTACAAGCCTAGAGTAGTCTGACTCACTAATTATGTCCAAAGAACGCTGAATTCTCTTATCAATTAGCATGAAAAAGTATGGAATGATCTTCCAGAGCTGAACGCTGAAGCAAAGAAAGGCAAAGAAACCCTCCAAGGCGTAGAACCCCCTGGCACACAATGAAGACTATGACGATAAATCATGTGCAGATTTCTTCAAAGGGCTGAATACTTCTCTGCACAGATTACTGGGAGATGAATGCTGGTCTAATTGCTGGCAATTGCTACAGGAATCTTTAACCGTAAGGATCTTCCTTGTGATCTCTGGACTTTCAATAGGAGGCTGCTACAGGAACATTCAAACAGCGCTGGAAACACCATGACCATTCAAACAGCGGTGGAAACACCATGACCATAGGACTTGTGCATGTTCTCAATCAGTTTGAAGCTTTTTTAATACTTTACAACAGAACGACGGTAGTTCTGAGCAGATGTAGAGGGTGATACTTCTAATGTGGTTAGTGCCATATTGAGCATGTACATTGTATAAGATGGATTCATTAGAATTTGACATTTTGACCTCTAAGTCGCAAAATCCACCAAAGAAATTTGATCATACCCCTTCATCTTAGTGAAAAATTATGTAATAAGTCGTATACTCTTACCTCTGTTTGTTGTAAGGAGCCATCGTGTTTAGACATAATGAAAATCCTGGGAGTATCTATCTGGTTCTGAACACAGCAAAGGTAGCAAGTAAAACATGAGAAAACTTTCATGATATTACTGCACAATTCACTACATACACAAAGAACAAGAACGAAAACTAGTATTTTATTGACTTTGAATACCATTCCTTCAATTCTTAATGTGGGGTTAACAACATATTGATGTTACACAAGTTAACAGCATGTATACCTGATCTAACTCCTATTCCATATTATTACTAAACAATGAAGATTCTTATGACCAAGCACAAATTAGGTGTGTTATAAAACACTCTCAATTGCGAAAAACAAAACGAAATCTGGGTATTCTCACCAGGGTTGCACTTCCAAAGTCACAGAGCTTAAGCTGATGATTGTGAGGATTGACCAGAAGATTATGTGGTTTTATGTCCCTGTGACATACTCCAATACCACCATGGATATAGGCCAGGGCCCTACAGATCTGATAAGTATATAATTTTACATAAAGAAGAGGCATCCGTTGATTCATCCTACTGTAGTGCTTTGCTACACGATAAACTGTCTCTGGTACATACTCCAACACCAGATTGAGATAGAGCTCATCCTTATCAGTGGTTGAAAAAAAACAATGCTTTAGAGAGACAATATTTGGATGATCCAAAAGGCGCATTGTTTGTAGTTCATGGTTCTTATATCGTTTGTCCTGCAGAACCTTTTTAATTGCTACAGTCTCCCCTGTCTCTAAGCATTTAGCCTAAAATACAATTCCAAATGATCCAGTTCCCACAACACGTTCTGCCATGTAGCTTATGGTTTGCTTAGGTTGGCCATTCCTGCCACCAATGGTGGTGACTATAATATGGCCCGTTTCTGTACCATTTCCATCCACTACAGTAGCTTCCATCTCCTGGTCATCTTTAATCTTCATCTCATTCATTTCTTCAGGAAGTTTGTCTACTCCAATAATGTTACCACGGCCTTTATTTGCTGCTGTTGCAAATGCAACACTTACAGAGGCCATATGCTGTACAGAATCCTCTTCTGCAAGTTCAGCGATCTAGGCTTACTTGATAACTTTCCTTTAGCTATTGTGTTCCTTTTATTGCTGCTTCACAAACTTAACAGCACACAATTGGTTTGCTGGTCTTTGCTAGATGGCTAATCAGTCAACTGATACACTCCCCAAAGACAAATACAACAATATTGGAATAAGAGGAGAGAAGAATAGTTAGCATAACAAAAGAAGCAAGAAGACGCTACAAAACATAGGAAAGGCTTCCCTTAAGGCTCTACGAGTCATACAGGTCAAGGTTGATGAAGAGGAAATAAAGAGAAAAAATTTGGGGCGACAAAAAAATGTCTTCAACCACAGGAGAACCCAGTGGAGCCTTGTTTGATTGGAATTTGAAGCGGTGTACATAAAATATGTCAATATTACAACCCCTAAAATGTCAAGATGACATAACTGAAGAGAGGATATTCAAATTTACTATTTTTCCAAGGATCAACTAAAATTTCCAACTAAACTTTCCAACACTACCAAGACAATTGATGCAATGTGTAAGAACATGTTTGTCATCGATTCTTCTCATGAACCATTTGCTTGCATAGACTGACTCTTGGTCCACAACCTTCTAATATGAAAACAAGGATGAATTTTGGAAGTAGGATTGCATGACTTTTCTATGTCCTGCTGCAATCTAGAACTATGCTGAGGGAGAGTATTCATTAGAGAACAATGACTGGCGAAATGGATTTCATTAGTTATTACCTTACTTCAAAGAATTTCAACCGGGAATACTTTTTAGCTCAGGTTTTCCACATACCTGGTGTTATGGAAATACAAGGATAAGCATAAATGTATTAAAATAAGTTTCCAATTGATGCTGAAGTTCTGAGCCCTTGCACGACTTACAAACCCTAGGAATGATGGTCAGAATCTCCTGGAACGGAATTTTCTTGAAAATCAGGGTAAGAGCATCTGGGATAAGCTCTTCCCATGGACTATTGCCTCCTTCGATAATGTCTTGCATCCTCCAATACTCCCCGCTAAGATTATCACAGAACAAAAGCGCCACCGCCTCACCGCCTCCAAGTCAGCTGAGCCTACCCGTTATCCCTTAAATCCACCTAATCTCCTGCAAATCCTTCTACATTTACGCCTTAGGTGCCACAACTATACTTTCCACCACGCATTGGAATAGTATTTTGCACATCTTGGTTTAGTTAAATCTCAATATTTTCCCCTTCACCGTTCATTCTCTGCCTGTGATGAACAAAAATCAATAGTCTAAAGCCAGAAACCCTCGTCTACTGCTCCAGAACCAGACCGTTCATTTCACAGACGCGCCACTTTTTTACTTCAAGTTTCAGCAATCCAAAGACTAGTTAAAATCTTCCAAACCCCTACTTGCTGCGAGTACCTACTGAAACCTTCAAAAACAAGCAAGAAACAACCCGTTTTTGCAATACTCAAGGTGATTTCAAATGCAGAAAATGCATCCGCCCCTCCAATTCACAGGCCCTTCCCTCATACACCAGAATCCACTAAATGCTCAAAAATAAACCCCAAAGCAAACCATTCCTAAGATATTAGCGCCAAACTTTAACAAGAAAAGAAAGAAAAAAAAACATGCGTTCTTGAATTCGCCCAGCCGTCGCTTAAGCGAGAAGAAAAAAAAGCAAGAAACTAACGAGTCGTCGCTTAAGCAACGGTTATGAGAATAGCCGTCGCTTAAACGACGGTTGTGGCCACATTTACAAAAAAAAAATTATCTTTGTGATTTTTGGTACAGTTAAAAAAAAAATCCACCCGCCGTCGGAAGTAACCGTCAGATTTTGGATTGAAATGTAGTAGTGTACTTTGGTAATTTTTACTAGCAACCTTTATCTTTTGTATTATAGTAGGGCAATATGTTGGAGACCAGCAATTGTGAACAAGGTGTTGGTAACTCAAAGTGGTATCTTGGTGTTGTACTCTTAACTGGGCAGTTGGTAACTCTTAACTGGATATTTCTTGGCAATTTCTAGTGGCCACTTTGTATGGATATGTCTGGGTTGACAGTGAAGCAGGCAACTGCCATACACTAATTTTTGTTGGTTACCTGTCATGGACAACGTCTTTAGATGTACGCCAAAGCCAAGCTTATGATTTGTACACTTCAAAAGATGATTCTTATACCTTGTTTATGTGTGAATTTAAAAATATTTAAAATAGCATGGAATATAACATGTATAAACATGTATAAAATAGCAGTATGATCACTCCAAATGGTCACTTTGCAACACATAAGAGAATCTGCATGTCTATGAGTGATTGTAAGTTGACAAGAATTTTTTCAAGTTCTTGAGTTGCTATGCATTATATCACTCAACGTTAATATATTTGAAAAATGTGGATTCCATGCTTTGTTGTCTTATGTGTCTCAGATCATCCTGAAACATGGAATCCAATGTGGTCAGTCTCAAGGTATTTACATAGAAGGAAGCTTTGCATGTTTTATGTCCTGGGATTTTGTTTGTATATTCCTTGCCTGCTGTTATGTGAAGCCATTGAATACAATTATAGATGTAATTGACTCTGGAGCTTCTGATGTTGAACAGGTCCCAATGAAATTGGCTATCTCAAAAATCCATTCAAGTGCTGCAACTGCTCAAGAAGTACTTATAGATGACATTGAATCTCATCCACATAATAGTTTATCTACTTGTGATATGGATATTAAGGATGATATGCCAGCAACCAGAAGTTTGGGAAATTCATGTGATAATAATATAGGGCTTGCATGTGATGCCACTGTCAATGAAAATGGTAGTCTTCATAATATACCAAATACTTTGTCTCCCACTTTAAGTATTGTCCCATCCTCTTCATCTCCCATTGTTCAGAGTCCACCACTCAATGTCTCGCCTCGGATTCAAGAGTGTAGGAAGAGTGTGAACAAATCATTTTGCAATATAAACTTGTTTCTCAATCTCAAGGACTATGAAAACATTTGTAAGCTATCAAGGTCGCTTCATCCAACATTTTTCTTGGTTGAGGTTCATTAATAAAATTCTTGAACATGCCTTCAAGCTTCGTCCACTATTTCAGACCACACTGTAAGGTTTTAGTTTTGCAAAGATGACCTTGTAATCATTGGTTATGTTATTTGAATGGCAGTCATGAGTTGCAGCAATATTTGTTGACCTCATCTTGTCATTCTAGGAAGTGATTTTTTTTAAACTTGGACATGTAGTATTTTTGTTACCTACAGTTAAGTGTTGCTTAGAATTTTTAATTCTATTGTTAAAAAGATTTCATTCCACTGGACTGTGATTTGATTTGAAATTTGAAATTTTATTATCAATGACTTTTGAAGAATTTCAATTCTTTCTTGCATTTCGTTTACCCATGTTGATGGCCATTTATAAAAGACCTTATTTTGCTTTCTTGTTGATTATAGTTTACGACGTGATCGACCATTTACATTGTCAATGGAAAATGCTGGTCCAAATACAAATGGCTCTCAATTTTTTATCACGATTGTAGCTACTCCATGGCTAGACAATAAGCATACAGTGTTTGGACAAGTTGTGAAGTGGATGGATGTTGTGCAGGCCAGTGCCAATATTAACTATGGATCCCCAAATCATGTGATTTGGTCTACTGTGAAGTTCACTAGGCATTATGACCTACTTCCACATGGAATTGGTCTTAATACATTTCTATTTTTTTTTTAAAACAGTTATAGCCGTGGATAGAGTGACGACAATTTTTAAAAAAAATTCACAGCCGTGGATACAACGATGGAAAAGCGTGGATACAGGGACGGCTCGGCGTGGATACAACGATGGTGTGCCGTGTAACTTTTCCAAGTCTGACCGTCGCAGGTATAGCATTCCTGTCGCTATACCTGAGGTTTTTCCGTCGCTATAGCGACATCTTCTTGTCGCTATAGCGACGGCTTAGACATCTAAATAGTTATAGAACATTGTCGCTGTATCAACGGCAAATTAGGGGTCATCGCTATTGCGACGAAAAAGTTGCCACGGGAAAAGAACACTTAGACGTGGCAATATCCACGCTTATCCGTGGATATTGCCACGTTTTTGTCGTGGCAAAATTGATCACTTGTACTAGTGTATGGGATGAAAATAGGCATAGGCTTGATGATGTTGTAGCCCTTGCATGTACAAATTTTGCAGAAGAAGGCATAATAGAAGAAATGTTTCCAGAGGCCAAGGTCATTCAACTTGGAGAAATAGAAAAATATATTTGAAAGAAATACGTAGAGTTAGAGGTGTAGATAAGACCAAGAATACCACCTGAAGTGCTGGAAGGAAGAAGCAAAGCAACAATAGAAGCTATGAAGAATATAGAAAAAGCATAAGCAATATGTGCTAAGGTTGTAGACCAAGTCTTGCAGGATTGGGTAGCCTTAGTTGAAGATGAAAAACTAGATAAATTCATAGAGGATCTATGCTCAGTTGAAGTAAATGTGAATCAAATGAAGAATGAGATCAGAACTTTTACCTTAGCAAAGAAAATGGCCAAGGAAAAAATGAAGAAATTACAACAACAAGTGATGATGCTAGGCACACAACAACAACAACAGGAAGATAAAGTTGAAGATTTGCAGGATAAAGATGAAAGAGTTACAAGCCTTCTTCAACCTGTACATTAGAGAGTACAAGGGTAAGTATAAGCAACAAGTCTCATACCGTCGAAACACCTCAGTTCTGAACTTCTGGAAAATTTGCAGGATGTAAAGGAAGACATGAGATAGGAGACAAACAAAGTAATGAAAATATTGCAATATTTTCAAGGTCATGTAGGCACAAGTAAATAGATCGAACAATAGACTTGTGTGGCTCGGGAATATCCACATTGTTGGTGAAAATATATGCTATCTAATTCAACATTTAATTGTCAACCCAGGAAAGTAGCTTGTGAGATGCAAACACTATACGTGTAGAACTAAAGTCTATATTATTCTAATATAGCCTAACCTACCTTCTCTCAAACCATAGACATAACCTAATCATCATTAATCGACATAACGTTCAAAACATGAAGTATTTATACTATTTGAAATCATGCAAGAAACCTATGAACTATCAAATAAAATTTACAACAAAATCTGGATTTGTTAGTTTATTTGAAAACTCAAAACTATCATTCATAAGGCATTTAAAAAAACATTACACTACAAATTACAAAGTCAATGTGACAATTTAAATTACCAATTGAAAACTATATCACAAACTATATTGGCATAGCTCAGCACTTAGGAAACAAGCCCGTCATGGACTGATCGTATCTCGCAAATTAGTTCATGAATCTATTTGTTGGTAAGTAACTAAAAATGAATTTTCCTAAGGTTTAGATAATCCTAAAGTATGATAATGCAAAGAACATAAAATTAAGTTAACATGAACAAAATCAACTTATAACTATATTTTTCTATACCCAAAACCCATTTCCATTTGTAATGTCATATTACAACTAATTTGGAAATACAAAATATAAAAAAATTGTGAAGTTTAAAATATAAAATTTACTAAATGTATGTATATAAATTATTAACTATATACAAATGTCAAAGTACAAGATTTATTGATAAATGATAAAATATATTAATTATACAAATGCCAAAATACAAAGTTTATGATAAATGATAAAATTCAATGGAGACATATTCAAATTGTAAAAAGTGTTACAAACTTTATGTGCATAATCAATTTACAAAGTAAATAAGATACTATGGAAAACTATCATAAGAAAAATAGCGGATGCCATATTTCAATTTACACAGTCAATGCCAAAGTTTCAAATAATGATATATTATTTACACAACAAATCACAATGAAAATAATATTTATTAGAGTTTTCTGACAGAGATGGAATGATATAAGTCACACGTTTGTTTTAATATACAACTGAACTTAATAAAAGAAATTTGTTTTGAAAGAATACAAGTGATTGTCCATCTAAAGACAAACACTAAGCTACAATAAACATAGTATTATTATTTATATTTTTATACAGAGCGCTCCCACACATAAACTATTTAACTAATAACATATAAATCTACCAGCAACATATCAATCCACACTATATCTAAGAGAAAGTGTTTTGAAAACAAATTGAAATTGATGGAGTAAGAATGAAATAGACAAACATTGAGCTCTCATTTGCACACAATGTTTTATTCATGCTATTATAAAACCTACAGAGTAAAATGAAAGCATTTAAAATTATGAAAAAAGAAAGTACATAAACATTCTCACAACTCACAATTCGATTTACACACAACAGTAATAAAAACACACACAACTTCTTATCTGATGTTAAAGAATGATGGATGATTCATGCTGCCACTGAAAGGCCCTCCCAGATGCAACGATCTCTCCTTAATAACTATTCAGTTTCTGGTTTCATGCAAAGCCAAGTATACAGAGGAGCAGAACAATGCTTATATTAAAAAAATGAAAAGTCTTACAACAACAATAACAACTCCCTTCTCATCCCTATGGGCTCTATTTATACATCCCTATGGGCTCTATTTATACATGAAAAATCATTGGGGAGTGGATAAAACCGAATTCCTAAACTCCTAAACCATTAAAACCAATTTCTATATTTGAAAAACGGCCACTCAGAAAACACACATTTGGAAAAAGTTGGAAAAGTGCCCCTTCAATAACTGTTTGGTGGTTGCGATTCTCGCGAAACGATTTATGAGTTTTGTAGCTGGCTTGATTTTATCGAAAAAAAAATATCTTTTTTGGTGATATATCATTCTATGTGCATGCAAACCAAGGCACAATATGGCCATCCAAAAATATTACTAAAAATCTGGGTTTTACATTGTTAAAATTAATTCATAAATATGATTTCTGGTTGAATTGGTGCTTGGTTGTTGCATGATTTAATTGATGGATGCTAGGTTCAGATTATGCCAGGTTCTATTTGTTGTAGAATCAAGAGATCCATTGAATTCCTCACTCCTTCTCATCCATATTATGCACGTGCTCTTCATCCTCATGTGAACCTGCATAAGAAAAATTCCATTAGTTTTTAATATATGGAACAAACCAAATGAATCATTCATTATGAGTTTTAATTCTTATGGCATGAAACATTTAATACATATGGTTTTTAAAATAATGACATGTCACTCGCTTTTTCAAATTGTTACATATGGTATGGAACGTGTATATATGGTAGCTTTGTTTTTTCCTTGTTTTTTAAAAACAATTACACATGGTTACTTTTCTATTAAAGAATCATCAATGTCTTGACTTTGTTTATTATTTTTAAATTTAAACAAATATTGAAATTGAAATAGTGATATTTTATCTTCTTTCATTTTAATTTGTTTAAATGTAAATTAGTGAACCAACTCGTCATCACTTCATGGTTTATGCATATGCAGGTACGAGAAGTAGAAGATGAGGAGAAAACAAACCAAGAACCTAATAAGAAACATGTTATTAGACCCAGTTCAAAACTAAGAGTCGGGTGAAGGGCCAGATGCAGTACCAAAATGTTCAATATTGCATAATATTGTGTTTAATACATTAAAAATTTAACATATTAAGATTCATTTACGTTTAACTGTTTTAATTGATGAAATGCAATAAAATATAGCCCCTTTTAAGGATAGTTGCATCAAATTACAGTAAATAGGAAGGGAAATTAATATAAATAAAATCATTATAAAAGAAAATTCCGGAGCCCAACACTCCCCCAGACCAACGATATGGCACATCCTCATGCCATCAATTGAATTGGAAGTGGTCTTTCATTGTTTGATCATCAATAGTTTATACACAACCGTTCAACAAAACGAAGCCAACTTTATTATTGCATAAAAACTAGAACTTAGAAAAAAAAGTTATGTTATGAGATAACCAAAATGACTTCATATTATTTAATATTTCTTAATACATACAATTCTTCCAACTAGTAAGAATTTATACTTACAAAGACCATATAAATTCAGAGTCTTTCCCCCAGACTGAAGGTATGGCACGTCCTTGTGCCATAAATGAATTAATACTGGGTTAAAATAGAAAACATGAGGGTATAGGTAGTCTGTAAAGCCTATAGGAAACCATTCGTCTGTACTACTTCTCAAAGGTTTATCGTCATTCAAGTAATTATGGACAAATTTTACATTTCAAGTTCATTAGACTCTTAAGTATATGGGACCCACTTCTAGGATATTGATATCCTAGGTATAATATGAATTAGACAACAAGGTCTTAAGTGCAACTTACAAACATTATCAAATGGTAGATTGATGGAATTCATTTTCTTTAGATCAACCATACATACCTTCCTCCAGTAGACCCTCAACAACCTTTATTAACACAGAGTCATTTTCACACACACACACATATATCCTCTTTTTCTCTCTCTTTTTTAACAAGTTGTCCTCCCTAGGAAGATCCCCCTCTTTCAATCGGGCCTGTTTAGTACGCCATCGGGTTTACCTATTCATACCACAAGCCGGTACCTGCTTCTAGCGAGCCTGTTTAGTATCCCGGTGGGTTAACCTCTTCAACTCATTTTCTATCAGAGGTTCTTGTCCCAATGTTTCCACTCCAAACAGATATTTGACAAATAAATTTTTCTATGAAGGACTGGTGGGGTAGCAGCACTGAAAACCATGCTTTAGGGTGGGATGGTATATGGGTTGGATGACAGCTAGTCTTTTCTTTTTCTTTTTTTTATTATTATCATAGAACCAAAATAAAGGCTGCAAGAGGAATCTACTGTATCAAGGATACACACGGTTAATAAATTTAGTGTAAAGTGGATGAATCCATAAGATAATGAATGAAATGTGTCTCTATTCCCAAAATTGGTCTTTTCATATAGATTTATGGTAATTTTCCCTCACAAGCTAGGAATTTGATTCACCCTTAGGTTACCCTGTAGTAAGGATGCTTAAATAACATGCCCTGATAATGAAGCTAGGATGTACGAGTGACCTCTAGGTTTTAGATAGACTTTAATTTATGACAAATCGACATGATGTTTAAAGTTGGTCTTGAGTAACTAGTATAATTAGAAATATGCATGTATGAAAAGAAATAATGATGAAAAATCGTTTCGGTTCAGTCTTTGGCATTATCTTCTTCTTAGTTCTTTTATTTGAAAAAGGAAACCAAAAAAATGAAGTTGCATTATTCCCTAAAATAAGAATGCAACATTTTATTTATAAACATATTTCCCTACCCTAAGAAGAAAGAAAACATGTTTATTCAAGTATAAGAGCTCTTCGAATGAAACCAAGTGCGAATCAAAATGAGAATTGTACCGTTATCCACATATGAAAATATTGTTGCAGTGATTACTTGAATGTCGATGTTTAACCAATTTACTTTTCTTTGCATCAACAAGTGTCAAATGAAGGAATGGTATTGTGGCTGGGTTACCTCTTAGAACCAGCTTTCGATATAGTCCTGGTACTCACACCCCCTCACTATGTCATATAGATCCTCTTCTTCTAGTTGAGCAGTTTTTTGAGCACATGATGGATCTGTAAACTTGGGTAAAATGTTGGGTAAAATATATGCTATCTAATTCAACACTTAATTGTCAACCCAGGAAGTTAGCTTATGAGATGTAAAAACTATATGTGCAGAACTAAGGTTTAGATTATTCTAATACATCCTAACCTATCTGCTATCAAATCATAGAAATAACTTAATTATCATTAATCAAGATAACCTTAAAAACATGAAGTATCTATACTATTTGAAATCACGCAAGAAACCTATGAACTATCAAATAGAGTTTACAACAAAATACAGATTTATTACTTTATTTGAAAACTCAAAACTATAATTCACAAGGAATTTTAAAACAAATCTTACACTACAAATTACAAACTCAATTACAATGTAAATTACCAATTGAAAACTATATCACAAACTATATTAGCACAGCTCAACACCTAGGAAACAAGCTTGTCATGGGCTGATCATATCTCACAAATTAGGTCATGAATCTATCCATTGGTAAGTAACTAAAACTGAATTTTCCTAAGGTTTGGATAATCCTAAAGTATGATAATGCAAAGTAAAGAAAATTAAGTTAATGAAAACAAAATAAACCTATAACTATGTTTTTCTATACCTAAGACCCATTTCCATTTGCAATGTCATATTACAACTAATTTGAAGATACAAAATATAAAAGAATGTGAAGATTAAAATATAAAATTTACTAAATGTATGTATATATATATAAATTATTAACTATAGACAAATGTCAAAATAGAAGATTTATTGATAAATTATGAAATCTATTAATAATAGAAATGTCAAAATACAAAGTTTACGATAAATGATAAAATTTAATGGAGACATTCAAAGTGTAAAAAGTGTTACAAACTTTATGTGCATAATCAATTTACAAAGTAAACCAAATACTATAGAAAACTATTATAAAAAAACAAGTATTGGGTGGTAGCAAATACCTGTCGATTGGTAGTTATGTTGCCACATTTTCAGTTTGCTAGAGAGATTGTGGTTACAACCAAGGATAATTACTTTGGGAATGTGTTAGTCACACAATAAACCTGCTAATCAATGGTCATTTTCTAAATGTATCTTTTAAAACAACAAATTTTGTCGAATTTCCTTCACTTGACTATGGTCAATACCATCTTAGCTTTTCCGGTTTGCTAATCAATGGTCATTTTCTAAATGTACCTTTGAAAAAAACAACTTTGTCGAATTGGCTTCACTTGACTATGGTCAATAACATCTGTCTTAATTTTGTTTTGTACATGATGATGAGTTGGTAACTTTGCCTACTTTGCGGCAGTGGGATTTATTTATTTTCACGTTTCAATGTAAAGATATACATTAATTATTTGTTTTCAGAATCATAAAATTAAAGTAATTATCATTTAAACAAAATTTAAAAAAATGAAATCTTGCTTATTTAAATGCTTATATGCTTATGTTATTAAGAGAAGATTATGAACAATTAAATGACTTCTGCTTAGTTTGAATAATTGCAATTTGAAATATAAATAGCAATTCAAAATATACTAAATTTTTAAAAAGTATCCATTATATTGCAAAATATAGTAAATGGCATAGCAGTTTCAATTGTTTTCGCTGAAAACAAAGCTAATAATACTTTTTAGCTATAATTTTATCTTTTACTTTTACTTCATAAGCTTTGAACTTTTTCACGTGATAGTATGCTTAATGTAAATGACAAAAATGTTTGAACAATCTAGATCAATAATATTTTCATGGGTTTGGTTTCAGACTGTAGACTAGCATACTCTCAGAACAATTCTGTGTTTACAAAATTAATTCATGAAACGTGACAATTTGAAAGCTTGCGGTAAAATTGATCCTCCTGCATTGAAAGCTCAAATCACATAGACAAAGAACCGTAAAAATATAGGGGCTTCCTTGAGGCCCAGAATATTGGATTTTAATGGCCCCTCGCTAAGTTTTGGCTATTGAATTAATCAAACTTTAAAAGAGTGAACTAGGGTATGGTAACTGTAGTGCACTACAGACATTGAATTCTATTTTTTATTTTTATATAATGTAATGATCTGAGCCAGGTGTAAATGTGCCCTAGACATAGAGGCGCCATTAAAATATGAATAACACAACCTCATGCATTCATTGAAAAGAACATATCATAGTACTCATTTTAAAGCAGTTTATACCATCATAGTACATAGTTTAAAATACATGTTTGTCATTGAACAACGATTTCTAAGACAAATATTTGTCTCATTGGAGAGAAGCGAAATGAGCTATTGTTTCGGATTCCAAATCAATAGCAACCTAGCCAATGTTTGGGATGATTCTAGGTGTAGCTTATTCCCTTTGACTATTTAATTGTGAGGTTCTTTCAATTTGTTGATTATACCTTCTATGCATATAAATGTTGGGCATACCAACTATATTATGCCCTAGATAGTATTACTCATTTCTTTGTAACTAAAAATATCAAACTCTCACAAATAATTAACTTATTTTTGCATGTAATTCATGATTATCGAGATCGGCCATTCATCATATCTATGTGGTAATGATAGGATGTGAATGCGGCCAAGAAGCGATATCAAATGCATGCACCCAACACTCAATTGATAGCCAATGCTACGTGTTTTTCTGGCCTATCTCAGCAAACGATGCATTTCTGGATTGTCTCAGCAAACGATGTCAATGTTACCCGATGTATGAACACCCAAATGGCCTTTCTGATATTCCTGTCTGAGAAACTGACTTGGCATGCACCATCTTGTCTAGCCAGAAGGAGAGGATCTTTCAGAGAGGAAGATGTAAGCACATAATTCCTATGATCATGTTTAAGGTGATACTGATGGATGCGGGCATGATAGAATGCATCTCGTTACTCCTAGTATTTCTTTCTGGTTTCAGATGAAAGAAAAATACATTGGGATAGGTATTTAAATGCACAGACAAAGGGGAGTCCTAGGAGAAGAAGTAGAACCAACTTCTGCTGCTATGCTTCTTCTTCTTTGCTTAAGGGAAATTTTAGGAACCACGCAAGAACAGTAGGGCAGTGAATGGTACGAGCAGAGTTAATG
>LPNX011027193.1:88936-104744 GCA_001517045.1 Pseudotsuga menziesii | reverse complement strand
AAGGAAAAACAAGGACCTTACATAAGAAATGAACCTTATAACCCTAAGAAATACTAAAGAAAGACAACAACTATGAAACACACACTCTTAGTGGGTTCTTTCACTTTTGAGTATGATCCAAAATGGATCAATACATATTTTTTCATTTATTTTAGTTATTTTTGGATCAAAAGATTGGGTGAATTGATTTGATGCGCCCACTTTAGGGACAACTCTCACTTTGTATATTTGGGGTTTGGAACCTTACGAGGCCTATTTGAGGGCTTACATGGTGTTTTTTGGGTTCAAAAGATCATCACTTACACAACTCCCTTAACACAATTCCACACTTAGATTCCTTTCCAACGGTGCAAGATTCATCTTAATCGAAGTCCATATGAAGGAGTTATGCCTTTTGCAAGCTAACCTATCTAGTTGACCACCATGATACCATGTGGATTCCTTGTGATCTCTCATTTCTCACACATGAAAAGTTGGTTACGTGTGGAAATTCAAGGACATTTTAGAAGGTACAAAACCCTAACCCTAATCAAGAATCAATGAATGAAAAAAACCTAAAAATAACCCTATATGACTATGAGGTTACATTAAATACCGAGGCATTAGGAGAAGAGGGGGCTCCATTCTTATGATATTATTGTATTGTTCCATAGTTGAGTAATAATAACGGGGTATATATTAGAGTAAAACAAAGGGAGTAGGAGATCTTGTAGTAGCAATTTATGGCTTGGATTTTCCTCATAATGGGTTATCCCAGGGTAAATTATATGTCGATCTTGTGTCTATATTTTCTCTAGTTATTTTTCTTTCAGTCCCAATTTATTTAGCCTTCAATAGAAATATGCTAATACAAATAATTAAGTTGTAAAATCTATTGTGACAAACTGTTCCAATGGAATATACATGGAAATTTATGAAACATATTGTTATGAGGGAAGTTTTCTTTGGGTTTTTGTGGGAAATTGCAAGATTTAGTGGTGGAAAAATTCCTCAAACCCTAAACACGGTGGACACATATAGCGAAAAACTTGTAGGTGATTATGAGCAAGGATTTGAAAAACTAGAAATACAAGTCACTAATATCTCATGCAACATGTCTATCCTCATCGTATCTCTAGAGAGAAACTTTGCACCTTCTTGTGATTTTGGAGGCTCTCGCTTAGATATTGGATTAGAGTGGAAATCATAATATAGAGGCAAGCTAGAAAAGGAACCCAGGAAAGAGCTCGAAAAGGAGAATCTAAGTTTTAGTACAAACATTTTTTTTTGTAAGTGGCATAAAATTATATTAAAGTACAAAAAATATCACATGCATAGTGTTTGAGACATGTGTATCTTTAATATCAGGGCACATACATAAAATTGTTGCATCAGTCCGTACATTTCCCTTTGTGAGGGAAACCAAGTCTTCCCTGTCAAAACTATCATATTTATTCGACATACTAACAAAGCTAATAGAAAAGAGAAAAAAAACACATAAGATTTTAGAAATTCTTGGGACCTTACAGCTTTTGCCATTGTTCTTTGAAAATGGGACACGGCTTGATGTAGCTGTCATCTTCACTGGAGAGAGCAGTTTCAATATCCTTATGTGTCTCCGTTGCAGGAGGAGGTGTCGACATCTGTTATGGTGAGCTGTCAATTTGCATGTGCCCTTCTTCAGTCCGCCCCCTTGTCGCCACGTCGAGTGGAGCCTTTGACATACATCATGTGTACTTGGTGTCCTCGATCTACTTAATTTCTTTGGCAGGGTCCTGCTGGTTCAGACTCAATGAAGCCAAGGATGTTTGTTGTGTTGAGGAGCTATCAGAATCGCTGGATGTTGGGGGTGAGGGAGCACAGTTGCTTTCCTATAGAAACTGGGAAAGAAAAATATTCATCCGCTAGTAGTGGAAAAGCCTATGATGCAAGGGTTGTGTTGTGCGGTGATGAGCTACAAACTCGACTTCCCAGTCATCCACCACTCTACGCACACTTATGTGGATATCTTCTCTATACCCAATAGAAATGGAACGACAAAATGTTGTTTGGCCTTGTGCTTCCCTCGAGTTGCTACCCATGTGAGGCATTGCATGGAGTCTAAGTGACATTATCAGTGAGTGAATTACTTGCCTATTGTTTCTTTCTCTCTATTTGGCTTGAGAGATGGAATTCCTAAATTCAATGGAGTGGTCATAGAGGATGCATATTATAATCTATTGCCCGAGCCAAGTCCGTACAAGGCCATCAAGCAGGGTGACCAAGTAGCTGATCTGAGCACTACTGACATTTAAATTCTTGTTATGTGTTGAGAGAGGCATCAAAGACAAAGCCTGTGCCAGGTGACCGATGGTACAGGGTAGAGTGCCTTCCAAGATGGATCCACTAATACATTTGGTCAGATTTTTCCATGAAATATTTCCACGTTTTGAACATTCGTGGATTAATACTTCATTTTTTTATAATGGTGGAAAAATCATGGCAATATTGGCGTTTTTAATTTTGGAGGAACTTTTGTCTCTATATCAACGATATATGGCTATCTTTGCACACCCGCCAAACCAATGCTAGCTTTCAATGCGCGGGTCAACTCATGCATTTTCGACACATTTGTTGTAGTTGCGACAAAGTTCTTGATGATTGATTGAGCGCAAATTGAGCCTAGATTTCTTTATCAACCATATCCAAAACTAGAGAGATCAGTCATACTCTGCTTCTTCAACGGGTGACTCAACCAGAAAAAGAAGATCAGTCAACCTTTAGAGGACAATATGGAACCTATGGGAAATGAAATGCCTTCGCTTTCCCTTGAAGAAGATGTTGTTGTCACAACTTTGGTTGGAATGCATGGAAATGAAAATGCAGATCAATGGGAGGAATTTGTGAACAATGATATGGACCATTCACCAACGAGTGATGAAGACCTAATTCATGCCAAATATTCTTTTGATGGTAGATTTGTTTTTTCTTTATTTGATAAAATTTTACGTTTCAAAGAACAATCTACCTTGTGGGAGGATTCCTTCAAAGCTAGTGATGAATTGTGCAGAACTAAGGATGTCCAAATTCTTGATTTAGTACATCGTGTTACAAGTTTAGAGAAAAGAATTGTGAAAACTGAAAAAAATAATTGGCCAGAAGGATCAACTTATTAAGGATCAATGTTCTAAATTTACTGTAGTTCTAGTAGAATCGATTTCTGACCTTGACAGACTGAAAGACATGTATCAGGCTCAAAAGAAAAAAAATGAGGAAACTATAGGGAGACTTGAAAATGAGCTGAAAAATAGACATGAAGTTTTGAACATGCCACCATTGAAGACTGTATTTGGTAAGGAAGCAGAACTTCAACAAGAATTAAAGCAGAAAGAAACATTTATTGCAGGTTTGAAGGTTGAGTTTCAAAGGGCATTAAGAGAGATGATCATTAAACAACAAAATGAGACTGCAGAATATGAAGCAAGATTGGAAAAATTGAATAAAACAATTAAAAACAAAAATGAGTTGCTACAAAAAAAGAGAATTGAAAGGATTTGAGCAACTCTCAAGGCTAAAAGTGCTAGAAGAGGAAAAAAATAAACAGTCAAGGGTAAACAAGTCTGCACACCAAAAAAATCAACAGTCAAGGGTAAACAGGTCTGCACACCAAAAAAATCAACAGTAAAGTGTAAGTATTATATTTACATTTATTACAAGTATAGTATGGATGGACTATGAATGTATGGATTTTAACATAATTCCCTAAAATGAAGCATGTTTTATTGGGAGAAAGAAAATTGGAACAATTTCAATATTATGTTTCCCTTGTGGTTTGAATTTTGTACTTTGGTGGGGTGTTTTAGAATAATCCCACTTGTTATGCATGCTTTAAATGGTAAACATGTCCCATATGATTTAAATGATGATGATGATGAACTAGATGACAATGACAGTGATGATGTTTTTAATGAAGACAATGATGGAAATGATGATGATCATCATCATCATCATCTTTGTCATTGTCATAATGATTATCACAATAGTCATCATCCATGTCATCAACATCACCATTGTCCTTGACATCATCATCATGATTATTGACATTTTCATCAGTTATTCATCATTACCTTTAGCATAAGAAATAGCATCTACCCAAAATATGTGATTAGTGGAAAAGGGTCATGGAGGACACACACGATTTATGCATGACAAATAATAACTTATTTTTTAAGATGATCAACATCATCATTTTGATTGTACTCATCATCACCATCATCACCATTCATTTCATTGCCATCATAATCATCGGCAATGTCATCATTGTCATTATCCTCATCATCATCATCATCATCATAATCGTCATCATCATTATCATTGTCATCGTTCTCCTCATTATCAACAACATTATCATCATCATCATAACCATCCTCAATATCATAATCATTATCCTCATTTTCATCTTCAACATCTGGGTGTAAAACTGGATGCAAAAGTGGATGCAAAAAATGATGCAATCATGGAAGCAAAACATGATGAAAAAAGTGGCGCAAAAGTGGATACAACCATTGATGTAAAATTGGATACAAAATTGGATGTGAAAGTGGATGCAACAAAAGTAGATGCAAAAGTAGTCGTAACACCCAACACAAAAACCGATGCAAAAGTGGATGCAAAAATGGATGCAAAAATGGATGCAAAAAGGGATGCAATAACTGATGTAAAATTGGATGCAAAAATGGATGCAATAACTGATGTAAAATTGGATGCAAAAAAAGATGCAAACGTGGATGCAAAAGTTGAAGCAAAAGTGGGTGTAAAAGCAAGCGCAAAAATGGGTGGGAATTGGGATGCGAAAAAAGTGGATGCAAACGTGGATGCAATAGTAGATGCAAAAAAAGACATAAACATAGATGCAAAATGGGATGCAAAAAGGGATGAAAACGTGGGTGCAAAAGTGGACGAAAAAATGGATGCAAAAGTGGATGCAAAAATAGCTAAAACAAAATGAGATGCAAAAATAGACTCAAAACAGGATGTAAACTTTGATGCAAAACTTGGCGCATGAAGGGATGCAAAAAAAGAAGCAGAAGTGGATGCAAAAGTGGATGTAAAAAAGGATGCAAAAGTAGATGAAAACAAGGGCGTAAAAGTTGAGGCAAACATGGGCATTAAAGGGGGTGCAACAAGAGTAGATGTACAAACTAGGCGCAAAATTAGGTGCAAAACTAGGCTCAAAACCTGTCGCAAAACTTGGCGCATAACTAGGGGCAAAATCCGGTGCAAATTACGCCACAATTTGTGCCAGATTTAGAAAAAGGACGCAAAAAATGCCTAAAATAGCACCAACCCGTGAAATTGCGCCATTTTGTCCAAAAAATGAAGAAAAATACACTGAAAGATGGTCTAGACGCAAAAAAGGATGCAAAAAATGCCTAAAATAGCACCAACCCGTGAAATTGCGCCATTTTGTCCAAAAAATGAAGAAAAATACACTGAAAGATGGTCTAGACGCAAAAAAGGATGCAAAAAGAGATGCTAAATCCAGTTTTTGTTGTAGTGTCTATGCACTGAAACATTTTGTACCGGAGTGACAAGTAGCTTCCTATACTACTAGTATTCTATGTATCCATCTAGTGTATAGAATTTCATCTTCAACCTTGTAGCAAAGGTTAAGATCTTCATCAATCTCATCATGTATGTGTTTCAATTCTTACTGGCTGCAAATGTCTCTTTGTAGTCTATGCCTTCTTTTCGTGAGAAGCCTCATGCTAAGAATCTTGCTTTGTGTCCCACAATGTTTCCATCTACTGCATGCTGGAACTACGAACTTCCCTTCATGTATCGATACTGCATCCTAGACATCATTCTTTTTGAACTGGTCTTGCCTTCCTTCTTGGTTACTTCTTCATGGCTGGAAGGTTTTGCATCAATGATGTCGCTGCACTCATCATATTATTCTTTGTTTTTGAACTGTCGTCACTTGTTCTTCGGAACAAGTCTTCATTCTTCTTTGCTTGTAGGCGATTATGTATGCAATATTTCCTACAAGTCAAATGCATTTGTATGGTTAGAAACATTTCATAAGGAATATTCATACTGGAAAATTATTAAGCATAAATATATGATCATGCAACTACTTTAGCCAATACAACATTCATCCATATCTCACGGAAACTTTCTAGATGCCTTCCATCTCTACCAGGACAACATTGAGATTGTGCACTAATCCAATATGTCAGCAAAGAGGTTTCATTCTAGATAAGTAGCAATGGAGAGTTGTATAGCACCATGAGCTACTTACCCATTACATGCATATTAGTAGTATATTGTCGTTAATGCAGACATTCTATCATGCATAATACATCAACTGAATATAAACAAATGAATAACAAAATAATATCATGAAATGACAATTGAATACTTATCTTTATTTGTTTCGTGGGTATACTCCTTCTTGAGCCTTCAGCTTCATCATATTCTTCATTCATAATAGCATCGTTTCTTATCCAAATGCTAAGATGGATAAGGGGTTCTTCAAGAGTTGAGTTCTTCGTATTCCTCATCGCTTGAGGGATCTTCTTTTGATGGTCAGAGTTTGATCTTCAGTTGCTCCCATCTTCTCTTCTCTTAATATGAGTTGAGCTGCTTCTTCTTCCCAGAGTCTGCTGAAAGTAATCACTTTCTTCTGGCACACATTCCTCACATGAATGAATCCCATGATCCTAGGAGACCATTCAAGGTGGCTATCACCACTTCTGCATTCTCCACTTCTTCTTCTACTACTACAAGTTGTTCTTTGATTTGAGAGACCCTTGTAAAGTATGACTGTATGGACTCTGCATTTTGGATCTTCACATTCTTCAACTGGTTTCTTAAGGTCATATTCTGGATTATGTTCTTCCCTTCAAATAGCTTGGTCAAGGAATCAAACATCTTCGGTGTTTTTATGGAATACACTTGTGGTACAAGTTGATTCATGATTGAATCAATAATGATCTTCTTGGCCTTGACCAAGTTCTTCTTGTGTAAGGATTTTAGCCTCATCTCCCTCTGGAACTGGAACCTCTCTACTCATGTAGGTGTCCAATTCATTTTCTTCAGAGAGATCATATACTTCCATTCTTGGAAATTGTCAAATTCACCAAGATTATCATCAAGCTGATGTGATAGATCACTTTGAAATGATAACCTCAAATGAAAATAGCAAAAGATTATATCTTACCGATTTGAGGTGTCCATCCTGGTTCTAGAGCTGGTTGATCTAGGGTTTATCAAAGAAACCCTAATTTTCAAAACTTGGAATATTTCAGATATGATTGGATAGAAAGATAGATCTCTTCAATTGGAGCCGTCTAATGTAATCCTTTTCTGAAAACATTGGAGGGAAGCTCCCGAAACAGGAAGCCCTAGTTTTCCAATTTCTTCTGCAAAAATGCCTATTACTGTTTCTGTGGTATCTTCGAAATTACTGCTCTTATGTGTCTGAAATTTCTCACTAAGGTAACCTCGCATGTCCCTGATCCAACACCATAGGTTTCATTAGAATTTGTTTCACCAATTGGGACTTATGGTCCTTTTCCCAAGGTGACCTGTTACAAGACTGTTCCAAACAATGAAGTTGTACGGACTGCCACATGTCACTGGATCGTCTTATGAGTTTGAAACTTGGACCACAGAAAGTACCGTCTGTGCATTTTCTAGAACATATTCATAAATATCATTTGGACCTATGTAGCTCAAGATATAGCAATTCTCCCTAGGTGTCCTATTTAGGGATGAATTCTGGAAGAGGATAGAACCCTAACTTGGAGGGATCATATCTCCCAGAATATAGCGAATATGAGGCTGAATTTCAGCCTCTACAATTTTTAGCTCCTGATCCTTCGCCAATATTGGGATATAGCCAATGTAACAAAACTTACCAGTTTTAGTATTTAAGGTTTTTCTAGCTCGGGGTCAAACCAAGGTTTGACTTTCCCGGAGTTTCACCCAACCAAAAATATTGATCCAGGTCTCTAAACTTCGATTTTGATGAGGAGAGAAATCCTATACTGGGCTCACTAAAAAATTCCTCTTCTACAAGAAACCCTAATTTTCCGCACCAAAACTGAAAATGCTCAGAATCGAATTCCACTTTGACAGAAAGATGCACCCTTCAATGGAGAGTCATCCTAGCATAATTTTGTTGATGGATTGTGGAGAGAGACCCAAAAGGTAAGAAGCCCTAGCTTCTGTAGCTGCATAATGTCTTATTCTCAGGTTAGCTCTGATACCATGTTATATTTTTATCATTTAAGCTATCATTATGATCTTAGGATCTTTAACTGAGAGAATAGCATGCACAGCAATAAAACACAAGCACAACACAAGAGATAAGAGACACAAAGAATTTTCCTCGGGGAAACCATAAAGGAGAAAACCCCGCAACTTCCTCAGAGATAGAATCAGCACCAAAAGTAAAACCTGAAAACATAAAGATGATCTCCCGACAGCAGCAGTCTCTCTCTTGTCCCAGTAACTTCTCCTCTCACTCATGTGCTCCAATGAGTGAGTGTGTGTGTGATAAATAGAGAGACTCACTCTTTATTTATATTATTTTGTTCACTTGAAACCAACTCCAACATGTCAGCCTCATTTAACAATTACTTACTAGAGCTGACATCTCTAGGAGTGTCTAATAACCCTAGTGCCCCACAACTTGTGAGGACTTTGCCTCCTCCGACCAATAAGGAGGTTTATCCTTAACATAATGGTGGGGACTATTGCCCCGACTTACAATGACTCACCTAGGGTCGACTTCACTAGGATAGTCTAATAACCCTAGGGCCCCACAAATGTGGGAACCTTAACCCTTGACCAATAGGAGGGCTACCCACAATGACTTGACATGACTTTACATTATAGAAACTTCCCAATCGGAACATCAGGGCATGACATGACCCAAGTACATCCAGGAATAAACATCAGGTTACAATAGATAGGAAATACAAGTGAATACATTCCGAAGTTACAATTACATCAACAATGGATACACTCATTCATGAGAAGTTGAATAAAAAATGAGGTTGAAGGGCATTTTATCATAAAGCCTTAGAGAGGCAAAAACCCTAAACTTAACCTAAGGAGATGAACTGTTATAAAGTTTATGTCCCCGAGGTGGTTAGTTGAACTGTCAACTTCCTAGGGTCATAAATTTTGCATACGATATTTTTTGGGGTGCTCAATAGCTCGTTGGAAAGATATATCCGAGATCTACAACTTTTGACTATGACTAGTATGAGTGATTAGCAATTATTTCCCCCCCAAATCGCTAAAAAAAGTTGTTTACGACCTCAAAACGGCCTCGAAAGTTTGGGACCTAAAAAACCGTAGAAAATTACTAGAAATTTTCCAAAATGGAAAACTGTTTTGAGCTATTGGAATAGGTGGGTGGCCACCAACATCCATTTGGATCAATTCTCCCCCCTTAGGAAGTAATGGTCTCCATTCTATTGAGTGCCCCGTCAAATGGGGAAACTTCTGTTGAGCTTGACTCCTACTAAGCCATTTTCCTTGGTGGAGTAGTTTCCCTGCTTTAACAACCCAATATAGTTGGATCTTTTGCTAGAGGATACCCTTAACTTCTGTGTTCATGATGCAATCAGTGGTTTCCTTCTCCATGCAGTCAGGGTTAATCTCCATATATGTCAACTGCTCTACCACCTCCAATGTGTCCAACAATGATGGAAAATATGGGAAAAAGAGCTCCACATTAAACATTGGGTGTATGCAAGGAATGGAGGGATGCTTAATTCGAAGGCATTCTCACATAATACCTTGGTGATGGTGTATGACCCATATTGAAGTGGAAGAAGCTTGCAATGGGGTCATGTGAGCCTCTCTTTCTAAAAATTAAACCAAACCTTTTCACCCACCTGTGGGACCCGGTGCCAGTCACGTTGATGCTTGTGCTTGGTATTGTTTTTTTATAGAATTTCATGGACTTGTTAGCGGATGTGCTAGATTTGTTCAATAAATCTGGTGGCCTTATCATCCTCAATCTGAGCATAGGCAGATTCCTCCTATGTGAATCGACATCAATGGGGGGCAGTGGTTAAAAACCTAGGCACACCTTAAAAGGGTTGTGGTCGGTATAGATATGAAGGGATTTCTTATAACTATGTTGAACATATGGAAGGATGTCCTCCCATGTACAGGGATGTTTAGAATTGTACCTTCTCATAATATGCACAAGCATCTAGTTGACTACCTATGTTTGTCCATCGGTATGGGGGTCGAAGGAAGTCAATTGGGTGAGCTTGGTATCCATTAATGACCATAGGTTGGACAATAAGGTTCTTAGAAATGATAGTCTATGGAAACCCTAAATGAACCCAAACATGCTCAAAGAAGAGCTTAACAATGGCTTTAGCGGAGATACTCTTCTTGCAAGCTATTAGAATGGACATCTTAGAGAAGTTATCCACGACCACAAACACACAGTCATTGCTATGCTTGGTTGAAAGTAGTACTGATGTGTAATCCATGGAGATGGATTCCCATGGCCCATTAGGATTAGGCAGAGGGATGTACATCCCCTGCTTCTTGATGGCAGGTTTCACGATGGTGCAAGAAATGCAGGATTTGATATATCGGTCGACATCTTGTCGGATCTTGGGCTAATAAAAATACTTCTACAATATTTCCATTGTTTTTTCAGTGCCAAAGTTCCCTTAATCCACCCAATTTTAATACACTTCCCAAATCATCTTCGCACGCTCGCTTGAAGTAACACAGAGATGGCCCAGGTGGCATAGCAATCCTTCATGGAGATTAAAGTATTCTACTGGTGTTCCTGCAGATAGAGCTTGATATATGGTAGTGAATTTGGGATCATTTTCGTATAGTTGAGGCCATCCATAAGTCTCATGGCCACAAGCATTGAGCATCAGTCAGGACTTTTACTGGAGATCAACTGAGGTAATCGATGACTCAATTTTTGTTTCCCTATTTATATTTAATGTTCAGGTGGAATTATTGCATGTATGTGGACCACTTTTGGTGGCGGACATTTTGTAACTTTCCTTGGTTTTGCATGAACTGCAGGGGTTTGTGATCATTGTGGATGATTGTCTCTTTTCTAAGGATGTAATGTTCACGTAATGTTTCCATTGGCAATAATATTGGACAATGGAATACATTTTCTTGTCATAGGTGGGGTACTTAAGGACTATATCTGAAAGCATACCACTGTGATACACCACTATATGGCCATGTTGAGATAGGACTACACCAGTAACATAGTATGAAGCATATGTCTCAATCTCAAAGGGTTGTTGTAGATCTGGTAAGGTAAGGACGAGTGTCGAACATAAATGATGCTTCAAATCCTCAAATGCTTATTGTTGTGGATTGGACCAAACAAACTTAACCTTAGATCCTCCTTTGGTCTCTTGGCTAATGGATCAAGCAATATTAGAGAATCCCAACACAAATATGCGATAGAAGTTAGTAAGGCTTGGGAAAATGTGAAGCTCTATGAGAGTTGTCGAAGTCGGTCAATTACAAATGGCTTGGATCTTGTCCAGATCCGCATGCAAACCATGTTCGTCCATAATGTATCCTAGATATCGAACCCTTTCCATGCCCAATTATCACTTCTCTATATTGGTGTATAACTTATGTTTTCATGGATTGTTGAGGACCTAGTTGATATCCTGCAAATATTATGCCCATGTTCTCTTATAAATGAGGATATAATCTAGATATACGACCAAAAAAGAATTAGAAAATGGACAAAGAATATCATCCACTATCCTCATGAAAGTTGTTGGAGCATTAGTTAAGCTGAAAGGCATGACCAACCGCTCAAAAAGGCCTTCCCAAGATTTGAAGGCAGACTTTCAAACATATGTATGCTCAATTGGCACCTAATGATAGCCAGACTTTAGATCAATCTTATTGAAATATTTGGCACCATTGAGTTGGTCAAGAAGTTCATCGATACGGGGAATGGGATATGGATTCTTGGTTGTGATACTTTTTAGAGCTCAGTATTCAATACATAGTCTCCATGTCCCATATTTCTTATATACCAACACAATTGGGCTCCCACAAGGTGAGGATATGGGTCTGATGTGCCCATTTTCGATTAATTTTTGAATCTAGTGTTTGATTTCTTCATTTTTCATGAGGGGACGCCTATATACTGGCCCATTTGGTAAAGGTGCCCTAGGGATCAAATAAATTTAATGCTTGACCAACAATGTGATGGCACCCCGGTAGGTGTGGTGAAGATATCTATGTATGCTTCCACAACCTTGTTCGCCTACTTCTATTGTGAGGAGAAACCTCATGCAGAGGCGATGGTCATTGTTGCGATATTTCATTCACCTTCAAAATGAATCATAAAGAGATTGAATTTCCTTGTCTAGGAGATTAGCTTCCTGCACTCCTTAAATGTAATGAGAGACACTGTAGTAGTGGGAATTTCCTTCAGTATCCTATATAGTTTCTTTCCTAAAGTAACAATGACACTATGAGGTATAGACTCATACATAACATGATGCTTCCACATATATGGTTGTCCTAAAAGAACATCACAAACTTCAAGTGGGGAAACATCACACAGTACCTCGCCTTTGAAGGACTTAATGCCGTTGGATAGGTGGCATTGTTGACTGACGCATATGTCTCATCCTTGGCTTAGCTAACCAATGGTGTATGTTTAGGGATGGGGAACCATTAATAGCTTCAATATTTTTATGACCTCGACCAAGATGAGGTTCTCTTGGCTACCACTATCAATAATTAAATGTAGCGGATTTCGATGCACCCACAGATGTGAATGGAAGAGGCGCTTCCCTTCCTATTTCTCCTCCAACTATTCTAGTTGGATCTTTACGGTTGCAATGGTGGCACTAGGTTCTACATCAATGATATGCTTTCCCTTTTCTTGCTTTGATTCAGAGTCTGATCCAAAGTATGGCTCTGTGGATTTCGTCTTAGCCAACATTGATTGTTTTGAATGACATTCATCAATTTTGCTCTAGGGTCTTTTGTGTATCTCACACCATTTGTCAGTTTCCTTCTTCATTTTCTCGTTACTCTTCTTTTCCTACAGCTTGGGATGGTTGTCGGGATTTTGGTCGTCCTTGATCTATCCTTTGCTTTGTGAGTTGGGGTCACATTTGCCAGGTTTTTGTTGTTGTTGGTTTATATGTACTTGAAATTTATACATTTTCAAATTCTATGGGAGCCTAACAGATGTCCTTATTTTGGTTCCTAGAATCATATGAATACTTGCTTGGCCAAGTATAGACTACATGTAATTTTGTTTCTTCGTTTGAAAATAATAAAATTATGAATTTTTTTAGCAAAAAAAAAAAAGACTATCCCAACGTAATTCCCCCTAGTGACCCCTCTTTGACATATACAAATGATGCAGTGTTTATCAACATTGAGAGTCCCATATTCACAATATAGCTACCAAAACCCATGCTCTATCCTATTTCACATGAAATTCAACGCATTATTCAACACATTAGGTTGGAAACCAAGACAATCCATAATGATGACAGTTAGTGTGTGGCATCTTTTCAAACAATAGAGCTGGATAGATATTATAAATTCCACCAACCAAGTATGTTCTTTCCAAGTGACAATGTAGAACAATTTCATTAATTGATTGACACCAAAACGGTCATTACCAATTGGTGGGATAAAAACAAAATACTCCAAACTAGAAATGATGGAATTTACCCCATCACAAATCTTAGGACTCCTTACCCACATGAAATGGTCTTAATGTGTTGATTATATGGTCAACCAATCCATGTCATTTTCAAAGATGCTTGGGTTCGCTTAGCTCACTATGTTGTTATAGTAGGCATTATCTTCCATTGGGTTGGAATTTTATCTTTTATTTTGCATAATGTTATTGAAAAAGCACAAAACGGAGATGTTGAAGGTTTCTCCATTTTACGTATCTTCTTATCTTTTGGATATGATATGTGTTAATCATCCATTCCCTCAACTTGGGTGGATTTGGAATATTACTTGTAGCCATGTTCATGTATATTGTCATGTTGGGCTTCGAAAATGTCACTTTTTCATCCACTCTATCTTCCACTATTCTTCACATTTCATCATCCCATTAACCTTTTATCATACCATTTCCATACATATATGTGGGTTTCACCTTATTATTTCCACTTTATTTATTTTTAGTATTATAAGTGAATTTATGATTAAATATTAGAAAATTAACATGGTTTTCACTAATATCTCAAAGTATGGATGAGCTTTGTAATGTGTAGGAATATGTGAATGATTAATTCAAAGAAAAGACTTCACGTATATCCCCTCAACCATTTCAAGGAGATAGTTATGCAAAGAATATTACAAGGAGAAGATCATGGAGATTTAGTTGAGAGACATGTGGAGAATTTGTGAAAGATATGTGGAGGATTTGAAGGGATCATATCTTGTAATAATAGGAAAGTAGTTGAGTGATTGAGTGAATAGTGGATCTCTCATTATGAGAGGGTTATCTTCTTCTCAAAGAAGTTCATGTATAAAAGAGAGTGCTCTCTCTTCATTTGTTATGGGATATTATCTTAGAATATTTTAGATCTTAGATTATCTTAGAGAATAGTAGATTGTAGAAGTTAGTCTTGACTTTGTAATATGGAGAAGGGAATTCTTAGCTTTTGTTCATAATATTGGTTTGATGCTTTCATGATTTATGAATGATTCTTATGATGTAATTTAAGATTGATTTATGGTTAATGTGAGCTCACATGTGTTGTCTTGTTGCTCTTCATATGTTGTCTTTCTTTTATAAAATTTACTTTTAGCTGTGTGTTTCATCTTCCAGTATTAGATTAACAATTGCGTGTTTCAGCTTAAGGGGGGTTAGATTAGATTAGTCTTAGTTTCACAGGGGGTTAGATTAGCTTAATTTTGCTTCAGTCCTGCATATACTTTGCATGTGCTTCGTAAGCCTACGAACCTCGGATTGACAAATTAAATGGTTGGGCTATTACTACAACGGAATTAAAACAACACTAATTCAGCCCAACATTTTGGCGCCGTTGCTGGGGAAGCACGATGGATTGATGTTAGTTTGATTAATTTTCTGCAAGCGTACACTAGAGTGTGAATTTTAATTTTTGCAATGAGTGAATTTCAATTTCTGCAAAGAGTGTTTCAAATTTGCAAGTGTGAATTTCAATTTTAGCAAGTGTGTTTTCTCGCAACTATGAAGAGTAATTGTTTTTCTTGTACAGAGTGTTTTTTTTAATTTGTTTCAGCAAGAGTGTTTATTTAAATTTTTCATTTAGATTTGGGTGCTATAAGAATCCATTTTTCAAAATGATTTAACAATGAGTTTAATCTTGGAACAACTCACTCAAATCCTTGCAAAAGTAGGGATCTCCTCTTCTCTCAAAGGGGAGATCCTGACAGCAGCCGAGAGCTTAATTACTCCTCCAAAAATAGATGAAGAATAAACATACGAAGAATCCTGCACATCTGAGGACGAACAATCATGCGAATAGGAGATCGAGGAGGACCACGAGGAGTTGCGGCATGATATGAGGAGTGAAAACTATGCCTACAAAATCCCTATCGAACGATGATTTCAAGCGAGTATGAGGTTAAAACAATTTAGTTCTCCTTTTTATTTAGTTATATCGCAACCACAACAATTAAATTCGTTCATCTTTGTATATTGCCATTGTTCATTCAAGGAATTGAAAGATAATATATTCATATTACTGTTGTGTGTATGGCTACACTGGTTATTTGATTACACGTAACAGTTTTCTAGTTCCCAGTTAGCATAGAGTAGGTAGGATTTTATTTTAAG
>LPNX011027193.1:0-84626 GCA_001517045.1 Pseudotsuga menziesii | reverse complement strand
AGAATAAGTATGCTCTCCTCCCCGCTTCGTGCGATCGCGAGGATCAGAAAGTAGGATGTTTTCTAAAATTTTCAGGAATGAATAATTAATGTTTTGCAACATGCTTAGTTGATTTCATCTTTATTTTGCAATTCATTATCTCTATTTGCTAAAAACTTTTTCAATTTGTAAAATAAAACTAGTCTGCAATTTCATTTTTAAGCTGAAAAAAAGCTGAAAATATAATGATGAAAAGCAGATGCAACTCTAACATGAAACAACGCAAATCTATTCCATTTTTTTGGCATTTTGGCTTGTTAAAATTCGCTAAAACACAGTCGGGACAGTCCTATTTTTAGGGACCATAAGGGCTTAGTTTTAAAATCTATTTCTATCCAAAGTATCCCTTTAAGTCTAGTTTCCAATCCAATTTGAATTCTTCAATTTGGTTCTAAAACTAAAGAGATGTGGTCAAAATACTGACTGGGGGTGGAGTAGGCAGCTCAAGAACATAGTTGGGATAGTCACATTTTGGGAGACCTAATTGATAAATTCTAAAAACCTGTTTTGAATGCATACTCTCCTATCAATATAGTTTACAAAACAATTTGAATCATTCAATTTCGATATGGTACGAAGGAGATATGCCCAAAATACTAACTACCTATCATAAATCTGCACTCTAAAAATTGTGCTTTCCCAACTGTTCATTGGCATATTTGACCCATCAATTATTCTAGTATTCAAAACCTATTTATATTGGAGATACCTAAATGAATTTATTTTCATTTCCAATTGGAATCACATCAATCCATCTTTTAACAAAAAAGTTGTACTCAAAATAGTGGTCGTTGGTCTAGGCTGAAACTCACAAACAACATTAGGATGCAGGCTGTTATTCAGATTATATGACATACCATACCATAGAATTTTTAAAACTTGTTTCTATTGGAAGTATCCCTATGAATCCACTTTCTTTTGGCTTTGGAATCATTCAAATCGGGCGTGAAACAAAGAAGTTATTACCAAAACACTGTCAAGTGAGTCTATGTCGGCCCAACATGCATCCCAGATAAGAACGCCTTAACTCGCATCTCTGTTTGCGGGCATATGGAAATGAATTTTGAAAATACAAGACATGGGTTTTGTGCGTAACATCCTCCTTTACCTGACTCTTGAGGAAATCGCCAAATAAAACCACTATTGTGATATACAGTTTCTTTGGGAGGATATTTTCCATATTTACTGTTGCGGTCAATTCCAAGCAGCTAAAACAGTAAACTCCATTGCTGTGACAATAAAGGGTGAACATAGTTCTGCGAAGGCTGAACAAAGGTCAAAAAAAAGGCTGAACAAAGCTCAGAAAAAGGGTTGATCTTTCTCTGACAAAACTATTTATAATACACAGAACAAGCTTCCATCTAAAAACTGAAATTCAATGATGAATGTCTCTCTGTATGAATATGTGTTGGATCTATGCATTTATTTTCCATAGTCATGTGTGCATTAAGTAATGATTGAAAACGTTCATTGCAATTTTGCAATTGGCTAACTCTTTTTGTGCACAAGATGGTAAAAGGAAATAATAAAATCTCTGCGGTTCGGCTTTGTTCACTACCAATGATTTTATTTCCAATCAACTCAAACAAAAAAATATGGAGATTCCATGCATTTTTAATATTTTTCCGTTTTACATGAAAACAAGCACAAATTTGATTTTGATTGTCTTTTCTCTTCCAAGCGTCTTAAAAAAAACATTGAAAATTTTGGATTCAGGGCACGAGATTGACATTGGAGCTTCCTGTTGCCGGTATATTGAAATCCTTGTGCCTAATGATGCATATTTTGTTTTTAGGATTGATTTTCTGTTACAGGATGTTTGAAAGTTTAGAAATGGGAAAGAGACACAAAGATGATTAAGCATCACCAGAACCCCCTAACTATCATCAATTTGCGGTAAGCATAATATTATAGTCTGAAACGTTGCCGTAGCCAACAACACTGCACAGACAAAACCAGCTCGGGCACCTTCAGGCACTTCTATCGACTCAGAATAATAAGCGTGTGGTTGGCTACGGTCACGTGAACATCATAACTTCACATGCATAAAAGCCAACTGACAGAAAATTCAAATTTGCAATTATCTATAAGTCTGTATTAAATAATGAGATGTTGTGTATGCCAATTAATAAAGAGAAAACATGAGAATAGCGAGCCACAAGAATGAATTTGAACTTCTGATATTATTTTTTTTGCTTGTGAGGTTTGACAGTGCAGCGTATGAATTTATAGTAAAGGTCTAAGAAACACATCCACGATTAGCTCTAAAGGATCGAGACAATCATCTATTATGGACTGGAGCAGTCGTTCACCAACAGTAGGAGAAGATCGATACTTATGTGGCAAGTATGCATATATTTTATATTAATGTTGATTTATGATCTAACGGGAGTTGTAGGGGCTGTCACAGCTGGGTGTTGTAGGCGTTGTTGCAGTTGGTTGTTGCAGCCGCTATTGCAACTGGTTAATGCATCCGCTGTCACAGTTGTCTATTGCAGCCGCTGTCGCAGCTGGTTGTTGCATCCGGTTGTCGCATCTAGGTGGTGTTGCAACTGGATGTTACAGCTATTAAAAAAAATTAATTTTGATTGTTTTGTTCAATGNTCTTTGCAGCTTATGTACTTCTTTCTGCATGATATGTTTTCTTTTACGAACTTCTCACAATTTTTATGCTAGGTTGCATGAGGACATGCAACCAGATCAGTTGGAGAGGGAGAACTATATTCAATACATATTCACTAATAAGTTTTCATGCAAGATTTTGTACTAAAGTTTTTTTTCAGGTTTCAGACGCAATCACATTTTGTTGCTGAAGTGACTTTTCAAAGAAACACAAATCTTTTAAGAAACATTCTATGATAGATAGCCTGAAGGAGCTATTACTCATGATGTTTGCTGATAAAAATCATAACGTTGGTTGTTACACAGAAACCATCCATAAACTCATTTGCGTCATGATTGTTTATCCATATTTCTCCTTCAAAGCACCTTCACCATCCATGTCTTGAAGTCCACTTTCCATCGCTTTATCTATCATGACTTCACACATGCCTATCTTTCTGAATTGCATACATCCCTTTATCTTTTTCAGTTCATTTTTCCATTCCAGTTTTCCTTCTGAATAAAATCAGCTCCCTTTCCATGACTACATAGCCTTGCCATATCCACTGCTTGACTGTGAGATCTTTTCACTTATAGTCCTACCAATCTTTTTATACCAACTCGTGTTGATTGATGTGGGATTCCTTAAGGCCCACCTTTCAACAAGTCTTGCCCCATTGACCTCAGCACCTTATCTGGGACATAGACTAGAGTTCATTTTGAGTACCTGGAGGCTTGCATGCCTTAATGGCAAGTTCTCTCACTGACAATCATGGGAATTCATCAATGTCCCTTGATCGTCAGATCTTGCAAGTGGTTTGACATCAGCAAATCTATTCGCACTTCGCAAGATGTACTTGGATACCTTGGCACTCATTGACATCACTGGTGAGTTGCCTCGTATTGGTTAACGGCATTCATCAGTGGTCGGTAATCCAATGATTTCTCTTCATGCTTGACCTCGACACATTTATTCGCATGACTAGAATTGTACCATTGGGTTTTGTAGCGGGTGAAAACTATACATTCTTTCTCATGACTCCATCAACACTTGGAGAAACATGACTTCAAATCTATGAGTGTACCACAGTTCCACTTTCTACCTTCCACATTTTCCATTATTTATCAGTAGCAGTTCAGATTCCTCCACTTCACATTACAGCAATTACAGCTACAGCGTCATTTATAGTTACATTTTTATCCTGCAGCCATGATATATTTTCCATGATTCAGCAGCAGCAGTTCCGATTCCTTCACTGCCCATGATCCAGCAGTTACAACTGCAGTAGCAGTGACACATTCCATGATCCAGCGGCATCAGCTACATTCTTGTTGCATCGTTCATCTACTTTTTGGGTAAGTGGGAGTATGTTGTTTTCTAAACTTTAATCATGCAATTCCTTACATGCTAGCAATGAATAATTTGGAAAATTGCCTCACCATTTCTTTCACAACCCATGCTAGGTTGCATGAGGACATGCAACCACATCAGTTGGGGAGGGGGAACTATATTCAATACATACTCACTACTGCCATTCCATTCTTTTCACCACCATCACCCATTTTTCATCTCATTTACCATTCATGAGCATTTCTTTTTCGACAAATCCTCTATTGCACTTTGCTTCATACACATTGATATACATATTGGCATGATTCATAAAGATAAAGAAGAGGCTTTCTTATGCACAATTATTCTTTCTATGCACATTAATAGCTTATCATTTTCAGTGAGTATATGGTTAAATTATTATGCAGCTAGAAAACAAATGACGAAATGAATGTTGTTAACACAAGAACCAACATTATTTACATTCATGGTTGTCACACAAGAACCAACCATAAGGAAAATGTCAGTTGTTACTCATGCATTTCACATCATGAAATGAATGTTGTTAACACAAGAACCAACATTCTTTATATTCATGGTTGTCACACAAGAACCAACCATAAGGAAATGCCATTTGCTACTCATGTATTTCACACCTCGAAAATATTCATTGTTAAAAAGACATCATCAATCAAAGCCAAAGTTTAGATGCCAAAAGTTCTTGAGAAGATCCATACACGGTTGCATGAGGACATGCAACAAGTTTAGTGGGGGAGTATGTTGGGACTCAGAAATGTCACTTTTTCATCCACTTTATCTTCCGCTATTGCTCACATTTCATCGTCCCATTAACCTTTTATCATACCATTTCCATACATATATGTGGGTTTCACCTTATTATTTCCACTTTATTTATTTTTAGTATTATAAGTGAATTTATGATTAAATATTAGAAAATTAACATGTTTTTCACTAATATCTCAAAGTATGGATGAGATTTGTAATGTGTAGGAATATGTGAAGGATTAATTCAAAGAAAAGACTTCACGTATATCGCCTCCACCATTTCAAGGAGATGGTTATGCAAAGAATATTCCGAGGAGAAGATCATGGAGATTTGGTTGAGAGACATGTGGAGAATTTGTGAAAAATATGTGGAGGATTTGAAGGGATCATATCTTGTAATAATAGGAAAGTAGTTGAGTGGTTGAGTGAATAGTGGATCTATCATTATGAGATGGTTATCTTCTTTTCAAATAAGTTCATGTATAAAAGAGAGTGCTCTCTCTTCATTTTTTATGGGATATTATCTTAGAATATTTTAGATCTTAGATTATCTTAGAGAATAGTAGATTGTAGAAGTTAGTCTTGACTTTGTAATATGGAGAAGGAAATTCTTAGATTTTGTTCATAATATTGGTTTGATGATTTCATGATTTATGATTGATTCTTGTGATGTAATTTAAGATTGATTTATGGTTAATGTGAGTCAACATGTGTTGTATTGTTGCTCTTCATATGTTGTCTTTCTTTTATAAAATTTACTTTCAGCTATGTGTTTCATCTTCCAGTATTAGATTAACAACTGCTTGTTTTAGCTTAAGGAGGGTTAGATTAAATTAGTCTTAGTTTCACGGGGGGTTAGATTAGCTTAATTTCGCTTCAGCCCTGCATATGCTTTGCATGTGCTTCGTAAGCCTACGAACCTCGGATTGACAAATTAAATGGCTGGACAATTACTACAACGAAATTAAAATGACATTAATTTGGCCCAACATGTCATATACTCTAGGGAAAAAAAGTATAAAATAAATTATGCCTTAATGGTTAAAAGTTTAGGGATTATGGGTTAAGGGAATACTATTTAAGTGTTTAGGGCATAGGGTTTTATGGGTTTAGGGATTACTATTTAAGTGTTTAGGGCATAGGGTTTTATGGGTTAAGGGATTAGGGATAAGGGCTTAAGGGCCAATGGATTAGGGGTTAAGGGATTTAGGGCTTATGTGTTATGGGATTAGGGATTAGAGGTTTAGAGATTAAGGATTAAGGGATTAGGGATTAGGGTTTGTGGGATTAAGGGATTAGGGATTAGGGTTTGTGGGATAAAGGTCAAGGGATTATGCATTAGGGGCTGAGGGGTTTTAAGGGTAAGGGCCAACTAATTATGGGTGGCATTTTGTTTTTAAATTTATAATTATTTTATTACATTAAAGTGTATTGTACAATATGTGATGTAATTTTTTATATTTTTTAATTTAGATTTATTTCGATTATTATATATGTTAATTTAAAACATAGGAAACTAGGAAACTAAAATTAATTTAAAATATTAAAATAGTATATATGTTAATTTAAAATATTATTAATATTGAATATTCATGTTTTCATATGAAATAGGAAACTAAAATTGAGCATTAAATTCCTAAAATTTCACCTAATTCTAGGTGATTAAATTTTTTTATTTCATTTATATATTTTATTTTTAGTTATTAATAAAACATATTATAAAATTAAGCTCAACATAAAAATGGAACCATTATAAAAGTAATGAAGTTAACCAAGTTGATTATTGAAATCATTGTGAGTTGCGTGCATTAATATTTTATTAAGTTTTATGTCTTCACAAATATGTTTATACAAAATGAAAGGAAGAAGCATATGAAATTGAAAATATGGGTTAGGTGATTTTATGGTTAATTGCTTAGAAATTATATCAGGTTAAGGGCTTAATGAACGAAATCCATCGACTCTGGACAATGATAAACAAATGGGATCAACGTTGAAATTTCTTCAAACTATGCATGTATGCGCTGAAATTTGATAAGGTTAGACTAGACACATACCTTGACTGTATGGGAGGGTTTCAAGACTCAAGGATGGCTAATGTCCCTGCATAATATTTGAGATCGTCAATGTTTCCATTAATGTTAAACATGCACGTTTCATTGTCATCGTTCGTCATTCCAATCTATAGAATATTTGTCGGAACTCTCTTTAAATGTAATGGAACTTCTATCATGCCCATCACCAATGTCATCTATAGACCCCGAACACTAAGTAATGAATGAGGCCAACTTTGAAATTTCTTCAAAATGTGACTATATGCATTCAAAATTTACATGGTTAGACTAGGCGCATGCCTTGACTGTATGGGAGGGTTTTAAGACTCAAGGACATCATTCTCATCATAATGGTTCTAATTTCTATCTTCATCATAATCGTATTCATCATGACCCAATTTTCACATCCATGCTAACAAAGATTAAACCCAAGATACCACCTTTGCAGTGAAAATGGTAATGAATATGTTGGTTTCCATGTCTTTGCCTCTTTCTTGTGGAATTCTTCGAGACGATTAAACCATGATTCTGTTAAGCTAAGAAATATCAAAATAATTTTATAGGAACCAACATGCAAGTGATTTAATGATTAATTTCTTAGGGTTGAGAAGTGAATGAGGCCAACGTTGAAATTTCTTCAAACTATGCTTGTATGCGTTGAAATTTGATATCGTTAGACTAGACACATGCCCTGACGGTATGGGAGGGTTTCAAGACTCAAGGATGCATGATGTCCCTGCATAATCTTTCAGATCATCCATGTTTCCATCAACATTCAACATGCACGTCTCATTTTCATCATTCTTCATTCTCGTCTATAGAATCTTTATCGGAACTCTCTTGAAGGGTCAAGGGGTTAGGGGTTATATGGTATAAAGTTTACAACATTAGGATTAATCTTAGTGAAATATTTCAATATGTTTTATAATATAAATTAATGAACAAAATTTTCATACATTTTGGCTAATGGTTTGGATTTACATTTTTCCTAATGCGAAATCCACTAATCCACTTTGCATATATTTTGCCTAATGTTTGTATTTACATTGTTTTACACATACGTATATGTGTTAAATGTACAACATCGCGAGTCATTTATCCAAGCCAGTCTTTTGCAGCCAAGATTAGGCCTCATGTGTTGAGGTAAAGAATACTAAGTTGGACTCGGTAACTTGGAGTAGATTCTTAGGTTGGACCTAAGGAAGACAGACTTCAGTTATAAAAGTTAGTCCTCATGTGTTGAGGTGAATGCTTAGATTTATCAAAGTGATGATGTTGTAAAGACTTGTAGTACAAGGCTCCGGACTTGTGTGTATATCAAGTCATGATTCTCATATGGACCTATAGTTATAGTAGGTACTGATGGGGTGGACCTCCATTTATAGAGGTAATGATTCTCATGTGGACCTCCAGTTATAGTAGGTACCCATAAAGTGGGCATTTAGTTATAGAAGTGAAATGCTTTAAATGTTGAAGCATAAATGTTATGTCGTGTATTGTAACACCCCGGTTTTGACCTCGTTTGCATTAAATGTACATGATGTATATATTGTAATGAATTGTGGTGTGGAGCTAAAGGCAAAAGCCCTGCCATTGATTTGGTTGTGTTATGTTTCGGCAAACGGAATCGTTGCCGATGATATAACGTGGCATACGGCACATAACAGTTGGCATCATGTAAATATGCTTTTAATTAAATAAACCCCAACCAACTATGCTCACTGCAACCATATTGAAAAGGGCATGATATTCCTAAGGATAAGTGAGGGGGGGATGTTAAACCTTGAGCCCATGAGGGAAAAGCCATGTGTCATCCACCTTTTTGACTTGTCACCTTCCCTTGTCTCATCCAACTACCACATTAAAAGCTCTGCTGATTAGTTGGGGCAGTAATTGCTGGGGAGTGGAGTGTGGCAGGACTGTCATTCCTTGCCCACACGCACACTCCACCAGCAGGTTGACCCTCACGTTGGCAGGAAAAAACACCACCACCATCATTCAGATTCTCCATCCTTCCATGACTCCATTCTCTCCAAGTATTTTCACCTTCACGCATAGGCTAGAACCGCCCATCCTCACACAGAGAATTCTTGTTGGTTGTTTTTCTCACGCAACAAGGGAGAGAGATCCATTTGGTGGTCATCCACGATTCCTGTTATGTGCGTATATGATTTCCTTATAGATATATGGATTGTATATATATTTGTGCATGTTGCTGAGAGGGGGATTGCTCTTCCATTCTCGGACTGTGTAAATTCCCCGTTACTTCACTATTGAGACCGGGAGCTGTTGTTTCCCCACGTTTTGTTGGTTGTGTTTGCTTTTACGTTCTAGGCTGTTGTAGGTTGTTATGGAGTCGTTTTGGCCATGATAGGGCCAAGAACGACTCAGGAATTGTTTTCACCTATCCAAGTTGTGAATCGCTTGTTTGGTTGCGTGCATGCAGTGGTTGGTCTTCGGACTATGTTGGAGTGGGGATGAGGGCTGGGTTGCTTGATAAACCTAGTGTGTTTGGGAACCACACAGACAGAGCTAGAGGGTTGGCTTTATTCTCCACAACCCCTAAATAGCACTAGAAGGGAATCCAGGGCCTGAGGGACTATGTAGCAGATAAGGGACTGATTTCCTTGTGTTGGGTGTGTGTGGGTGTCCTAGAATTCAGGCTAGTTCTAGTGTAGGTGTCATTAGCTCTTCAGTGGGCTCACCAGCTTAGAATTCAGCCTTTCCCAGCTCCTTGATGGCCTGATAAACCCAGCTATGTTGGCTTGGCTATTTTGTGTATCCTTGGCTATGTGTAAGCCTGCTTGTTCCTTATTCCTTGGGGAATCATGCCCAGCTCAGGGGTGGCAGCATTGCTAAGAGATTAAGGAGCACGTTGGCCTATGGTTGGGTGGAACATTGCAGCGACGTAGCTGGTTGTGGGACGAGCTCTTTAAAAGATAAGTATTCTTGTCCATTTCACTTATGTAATCATATTTAATGTTAATGAATTATGATGAACATGTTGAATGCCTGAATGCCTGAATGAATGTATGTTTGCTTCCGTTGTGTATGTGAATGATTTATGCATCTTAGCATGTTTTATGTTCAAGCATTTCGGTTTTATATATGTTCATGTTCATGGGGTGGTTTTCCCAGATGGTTAATGGCATGGTAGCGTCCTCTTTGCCGATCGGAGGGTCGGGGACGTTACATGTATTACTAACCGTGGTCACCGATTGCTATTAAGTCTCCTTTAGAGATTAGCTACCTCTAGAGTGAATTAGTTTAGCATATGACTATATGGTGCTAGAGTAATATAATATTATCATAGCACGCGACAATTCTTCTGAGTATAATGTGATATGATAGATAATTAAAGTTAATACATATATACCATGTAGTAAAAGATAAATAGATAATGCATAGAGAAGAGAGAATTTGAATTGCCTAAGTGATGACTAAGTGAACTCAAAATTGTAAACTTCAGTTAAAGTCACAATATGTGCTTCAGTTGATTAAAGAACTCACAGTGATTACTCCAAAGTAAATCAATCAACATGATTCAGTTAATAATAGTTAATTAAGTGTTAATAATGAAGGATTAGTTAACTAAAGTTTCATCCTCATTATTTTGAGGGTTTTCTTAGGGTACATCTTGTGTTGTGGATGAATGATTTGTGTGATTGAATGTTCTATTGATTCCAGTGTTCAATTGTTCTACAATTAAAGTTTTAAAGTTCTAAGATATTCATATTTGCTCAAAATTTAACATGGTATCAGAGCGTAGGACATGAAGGAGCTTAGATTAGTACAGTAAACTAAGTCCTACATAGATCTTGAGGAGTTGAGTAAAAGTTTTGAGATCCATGACTTCGATCTATGTTCGACCGAAAGACCTTCTTAAGGGTACTTCCAATTTCAACACTTGGAAGGCAAGAGTATTGAACATTCTTAAGGAACATAAACCTAGATGGCTATGTTTCCATAGTGGTGGAGGAGCCTAAAACCAATGTAGGTTGAGTCAAGTTCAATAAGAATCAATCTAAGGCCAAAATGATCATATATGACTTGGTTAAGGACAATCTGATGTTTGTGATCACTTCGTTGAAGAAAGCTAAGAAATATTTTGATACATTAACGAACCTATATGAGAAGAAGGCCCCAAGAGAAAAGAGGGATTTGAATAAAAAGATCTAGAACCTAAAAATGGAGAAAGGCGAGTCAGTGGCATCATTCTTCACCAATATCTCTCAGGTGAGAGACCAGCTTGTGAGTATTGGAGTTGCGGCATATGAATATTAACTTCTTCAAACTGCCATTGGTGATCTCCCATAATCATGGCAGACATTCTTGGTTGCGATAAATGGTCAAGAAGAGAAACATAACTTCGAGAGGTTGTGGCATGACTGCTTGAAGAGAAGGGGCGAATCCAAAGCAAGTTAGTAAGAACCAAAGAAGAAAACCTTACCCTCATGACAAGGATGAAGAAAGAGAGGAAACCATTCGATCCAAAGAAGTTTTCTCATTCGAAGAAGAAAGAGTTCAGTGAATACTTTGAGAAGTCAAAGTTTCAGTGCTACAATTGTCAGAAGAAGGGTCATTATGTAAGGGAGTGTAGAGAAAAGAAAAATAAAATAAGGCTTTATGCTTCTACCACAATAGAATATGAAACTCATCAAAAGAAAAAGATGATGACCGTCGAAAGGAATATTTACTTTGAAGTTCACATATGATGGATTGATCAGTAAGAAGAGCATCTACTCTAGTTTGAATAGGACCATGCAGATATTTGTTGCCCATTGCATGAGATCAATTTTGCAAGTTAAAAGTTGTAGTGAAGAAAGAAGATTAAGATCTTGGGACTCTAGCAATATCTACAAGGATGCAAAGATCAAGAAGGAGCACACACAAAACAATAGAAGATGAGTATTTGAGTTTTTTTATTATCAAATCATTTTATAAATCAGATCTAAAGGGTTTTTAATGTGTTTTGTTACAGTTATATGGAGATATGTATTAGGAATTATGAGCATATGTTATAATCTTTCTTTTATTGGCAAGTAGTAAAAATTCATGAAGTACATGTTATGATTAAGTAAAGAAGAATTAGAGATGCATAATTATTCATGGGATATGAATGGTGGTTATGTTGAGACATTAATTAAAATATGTACATAATTGTGTGAACCATTGATATTGCATTAAATTAATTATACGAATGAATTGCACGCTCATGCAAAGTTGCTAACCATTAGAATAAATCTGCATTATAGGGAAAAACCATATTCCCTTACCTACAAGCAGAGAATGACAAGTATTGAATGTAGAGTCATTCCGATGGAAGATTCTGAAAGAGGGCAGGATGCTTTGAAGCAGGAAACTTCCAGGAGAAGATCGGGAGGATCCTATGTTTCTATGGGAATAAGCCTTCAGTAATATATATATATATATATATAGAAAAGAAGTCCAAATACTATTCTGGAAGAGAAGACTTCTAAAGACTTCTTATGATACATACATGGAGGAGGACCCAAATTTCGGTTCTCCCCGTCCAGATATTGAGAGAGAGAAGCTAGATTCCCTAGCTCCTAAAGAACTAGTGAAACTAGTTGATAAATCTCTTGCTAAACGAATATTTGCATGGTGCTCATATACATAAGGAACATGGGGGCTTCACTTGTTGGCCAATATCCTATCACGTTAGTTCATATTGTGGGTTTTAAAATTATCAAAAATCAAACCAATATATTGCAAGTATTGGGGGGATGAGGGGTTTAAGGTGGGGGTGGGTAGGGTGGTTTATAAGGATTGAGGTATAAAAAGGGGTGGGGAGGAGGTTTTAAGTATTGGGAGGGGTTTCAACCAAAAGAGTTTGGGTCAATATCTCTCGAAATTAAGGGTATTCTTTAATATCCCACGATCGCACGTGCTATGTGAGAGGTTCACTAAGTGAATTCCCCGTGATAAGGAATAAGAGTACAATATTCAATAAACTTATCATGATTATTGGGACTAAAAGTGTGGTAGATACCAAATAAGGTTTTCCTCTATTAAGGAAAATATACAATAGAGATCCTAAAGACATTCAGGACGATGGACTGTAATTCCATGACCACACATATGGTGACAAATATGAAGCTGGTTCTTCTTCATATTTGGAGGATCTCGTATACAATAAAAATATCCTAAGATGTACATGATTGGCACTAGAATGGATATATGATTTGTATTCAGTACATAGAAATATACAAACAAAGCATGTGTTGTGGTACCTACATCGTACAAGTGGATATGGACCCAAAATGTCTTGGACAAAGAAATAAAACTAAAAGGATATATGGATTCTCACTAGTGCAGTGCACGAGAAAAATCACATCAAATATTTTTCTCTAGATAGAGCATTTTCTAAAGTAGTAAGGCTTCAAAAATTCCTTGTCATTTATATCCGAGACATAGTACATAAAGGAGTAGTTAACTCCAATACATATCCTTAGATAGCATTATTTCCAATATACGTAGTAAGCATTTGTCCAAAGTAAATTTGAGTACTTCTAGGACAATCTTGGTGTAGTACAAAAAGACTCCTCTAGTTGAAGAAGGAGTGTTGATCTGTATACATAGGAAGAAGCAGATAAAGTCCCCACTAGTTAGTCATGTGAGACATGAAACAAGAATTCTCCCCACCGGTAAGTCATGTAGTGATACATGACTCAAACATTGGTTAGCCATATAGTGATATATGGCTTCATTTAGTTATGTAGTGGTACATGGCTCAGTTAATCCATGCATTAAATAAACCACTCAATTGTACATAGCTCAGATTAGCTATGTAGTGGTACATGGCTTCGTTAATTCATTAGTAGATAAGCCACCAAGTTGCACATAGCGATGATAATTCATGGTACATGAATCATATAGCCAGGGGTTGCAGTATCTCTTGTGGAGTGAGTGCACATGAGAAGATACATAGTCAAGGTCTTAGAGACTATCAGATACTCGAGAGAGTTATAGTCAGAACTGTTCTGGAGTAGTCAAACCTCTTGGAGAGGTCAGATAGCCATATAGTTGGCTAGTGGGGTACTGTGGTATAGAAAAATAAGAACACTTTGAGAGTAGTTAAGCCTTGGATAACATCACTGCGAATGGAAATCTCACAGAGAACTTCATATCAAAGAAGATTTCAGAAGTCAATAAGTAAAAGAAAAGTGTTGAAAATTGGTATAGGTAAGATTTTCTTTTTGTAAGAAAATTACACATTTTGATGTGTTGTAAAAGTTTGACATGATGGATTGAAAATCCATGGTTTCCAGTTTAGGGAAACTATATGTCAGATTAGGTTTCTTAATGTATTATGATGCATAGTATACCTATCATATATGATGTTATCTGACTATTATTTTAACCTTAGATCAACTAAATATATTTTGGTTAATACTACATAAGAAAAGTGTATTGTGGCTAGTACTACATAAGCAAAGTGTATTTCAAGTAGTACAATAGAAGCAAAGTATCTTGCTAGAAATTAATACCTATCGAGGACTAGTGTAGCTTGGGAAGCTACCTGCTGAGTTAAAAGGTTCAGTCTACAGTCATTCACTGTAAATCTTTCTAAAAACCCTGTGTTTCATGTTAAGTTGAAACACACTGAGATGAAGTGTCAATTCATTAGAAGACATGGTCCAATAAAGTAAGGCTTCAGTAAAGTGCTACTAAAGAGCAGACTGCAAGAATTAATATGTGTTAACAAAGCCTCTATCAGTGACAAAGTATAGGTACTTATGAGACATGCTTAGCATGGCAGAGAATGCCTCCTTCGCCGAGAGGGAGTGTTAAATGTACAACATCACGAGTCATTTCTCCAAGCCACTCTTTTGTAGCCAAGATTGGGCCTCATGTGTTAAGGTAGATAAGACTGAGCTAGACTCAATTACTTGGAGTAGATTCTTAGGTTGGACCTAAGGAAGACAAAGCCTTCAATTATAAAGGTTATTCCTCATGTGTTGAGGTGAATGCATTGATTTATCAAAGTGGTGAAGTTGTACAGTCTTGTAGTACAAGGCTCTGTACTTGTATGCATATCAATTGATATTTTCATATGGACCTCCAGCTATAGTAGGTACCTATGGGGTGGACCTCAAGTTATAGAGGTAATGATTCTCATGTGGACCTCCAGTTATAGCAGGTATCCATGGGGTGGGCCTCATTATAGAGGTGAAATTCTTTGCATGTTGAAGGATAAATGTTATGTGATGTATTAATAACCATGGTCACTGATGTATTAATAACCAAGGATGAGGGGGTTCTCAGCGCTCGAAATTTAGGGTTTTTGGCATCTGATCAACGCGGAGGATTTCAGGCTGTGGAGGGAGGAGTTCAAGTGAACACAGACAGGGAGGCTGGATAGGTTTTGCAGGGCAAAGGTCAAAGTGGAGCATCCTCGGAGGATGAGCTGAGGGTGCCGCTGGACGTAGATGAACAGCGTGGTTTTGGGTCGTCCAGAAGGGATATTTTTGGCGACTGTCTAGGAACATTGGGTGATTCTGTTGGAAGACAAGTAGAGGGCAGTGGCTCTCCAAAAATATGTAGGAATAATTGGATACAAACTAAGAAGCTTCGGAATTATTTGGTTGGCGAAGATTTAGAGTGGGAGAGTGTTCTGAATATGGCGAAATGTACCTTGGTTGGGAGGGTTCTGGGCAGAAATTTTTCCAAAAAAACTGTTCAGGATTGGGCTGCGGCGACTTGGGGCACTCAGCTAGGCTATGCTCCGGTGGTGGAGATGTTGAATAGAGGATGGTTCGCGGTCAATTTGGAGAAAGAGGGGGACCTTAGATGGATTTAGAACAAATGCTGGCATATTGACCATTCTCCTGTGCTTATGAAACCTTGGAGCCCGCTATTTGACGCTAGCAAAGAAAGGGTCGACGTTGTACCTATATGGGTAAGAATGCCAGCTCTTCCTTTACACTTCTGGGATTTATATCACTTTAGGAGGATAGGTGACATTCTAGGGTCTTTTCTGGAGGCTGACCTATCTTTCTTAGAAACAAAGGAGAAGCAGGTAGCCAGAATCCTGGTTAATATAAATCTCAGGGAGGGATTGGCAGAATCTATTAATTTGGATTGGGGACCGGTGATTATCCCACAAATCCTGCACTATGAGAATGTTCCCTTCCGATGTAGACAATGCCATGTCTATGGGCATCCGGTTTCGGCTTGTACTGTGCCGGTTCGTCCACTAAATGGCAGTCGAAGGAAAGCCCCTGGGGCTACGCACAAGAGTACATCAAAGAAGTTTGTTGTATCCTCTGGCTCGACACAAACCTCGGCGGATGACGGGGGCAGTGATCTGTCTGTGGAAGAATTGAACTTTACTGAACCACTGGTGGACGAAGGGTCTCGAGATCCGCCAAATCAGGTCACTGATTCGGTTATTGGTTATGCTTCAGGGGATCATTCTGGTCCGGGTACTCCCTCTTTTCCCAATCTGTCAAATGTTAATTTATTCTTGAATAATGTTTCCTTTCTTGGGTTTGATTGGATAGATGTTCTGAGAAAGCTTTCCCTTTCGGGTCATTCTGGCTCCCCCCTACCACTCCCTGTGCAACTAGACTCACATGTCTTAGCCCCGAGACTGTTAGCCACTGCTTCAAACGACCTTTCTCCAGTTCCCCTACCTATTTCTTCTGTTGTGTTGGAACCCGACCCAAAAATTCTTCCTGAAGAGTCCTGTCCCTCTCCTCCAGACTCTACGGACTCGGGGTATTTTCTCAGATCTAGTCATAAGCCTTCCTCTGGGTTGGGTAAAACTTCATCCCCTATGAGAAGGGGCCGGGGGAGAAAGACAAATATTTTTAAGGCTCAGTCCAGAGCCAAGGAGGAGCTTTTAGGAGGAAAACAACTGTCAATTGAAACGACCCTTAGAGCGGAGAAGGCCAAGAAGAAAGGTCGCAGATGAAGCTCTTGTCTTTTAACTGTCGGGGGCTGGCTGGGCCTGGTAAGAAATCAGCCTTCATTAGGGTGCTTACTCTTGAACACCCGGATGTGATCTTGCTACAAGAGACTTTAGGATTAGGTGAGGTGATTCAAGAAAGGTTGGAAAGCTGGATACCCGGGTGGTCCTTTGTGACTTTAGATGCTAGAGGACGCTCAGGGGGCTTGGCGGTGGGATGGAAAAACAGTCATGTTAAGCTGATTAATTCTTGGGGCACAGAGGTTGTGCTGGGTATTGAAGTCTTTTCTGAAGAGTTGGGGATGTCCTTCTCAATGGTTAATGTTTATGGGCCTTATAACAATAGAGTCCCTTTTTGGGACTCTCTGCTACAAAATCCTCTGTTGAATGGCGACACGATGGTGATGGGGGGAGATTTTAATTTCTCACTGGGGCATAATGAGGTTTGGGGACCACACGCCCAGGTGGACTCCTTGGCAGGTTATTTCATTCAGAAATTGGTGGAGAAGGGTTTGCTGGACATTGAGCCTGTAAAATTAAAGCCAACCTGGAGAAATAACCGTAGTGGGGATGCCAGGGTAGCAAAACGAATTGATCGATTTCTGGTTTCTAAGCAGTTGGTGGACAGATTTTTCTCAGTAAGACAATGGGTGGGCAGTGGGGGGCTTTCTGATCATTTTCCAATTTTCTTTGAAATCAAAAAGGGGCCTATCAACCCTCCAAGCCCTTTAAAATTCAATAAATTATGGCTCCAGGATGAGAATTTCAAAAATCTTTTTCTCACACACTGGATTCCTATCGAAGGGGATGATGACAGATCGGCTGCTATTCAGTTTGCATACAACATAAAAAAAATTAAAGTGATTATCAAGGAATGGGCAGCTGCTAAGAGAAGCAGAGACGATGTTGAGCTGAAGAACATTCAAACAACACTCTTGCTGATTTACGAAGGCGAAGGTGGAGGCTTTGCTTCACAAGAGTCTAAGGAGGCTCTGTTAAGGTTGGAGGGGAGACGAACTACACTGCTGCTGGAAAAAGAGGAATCATGGAGACTAAAAAGCAAAGCTCTATGGCTGGAATGTGGGGATGATAACACTAAATTCTTTCATGCATATGCCAGGGGAAGGAAGGTGGCTAATACCATTTGGAGTCTTCAGGACAACGAGGGTATTTCACATGTATCTTTTGAAGATAAGGCCACCTGCAGGGTAAATCACTTTCAACGTCTGTTTAAAGCACCCCCACAGGACTCAATCAAAGAAGTTATAAGATTGGCTCAAATGTTTCTGCGTTTTGTGGAAGAGGAGGGCAATAGTGAACTAATGAAGGAAGTGACGGAAGAAGAACTCAAGGAGGTTTTGGGAAGTTTCCAGAAAGATAAAAGCCCTGGGCCATATGGATGGACGATTGACTTTTTTCAGGACCTATTTGATATCTTGGGGAAGGATCTTTTGCAGGTGATAGAAGACTCAAGGTCATCTGGTTGGATCCCGGCTAGTTTCAACTCTACTTTTATAGCACTCATCCCAAAGTCAGATAATGCAACCTCCCTCAATGAGTTTAGGCCAATCTCTTTGTGCAACTGTGTTTACAAGATTATCTCAAAAGTAATTGCAAAACGACTGAAAGCTATCCTATCAGCACAAATCTCAGTCGAACAGTTTGGATTTCTGGAAGGGCGTCAGATCCATGAGGCAATAGGGGTAGCTCAGGAAGGCCTACACAATTTAAAGACTAGGAGATTGAAGGGAGCTATTCTCAAAATTGATCTCTCAAAGGCGTATGACAGAGTTAGCTGGTTGTATCTGAGGTTACTTCTAACCCACCTTGGTTTTGGCATTGATTTCATTAGATGGATTATGTCTTGTATTACAACTGTTTCCTTTTCTGTGCTCATCAATGGAGCGGCCTCACCTTTCTTTCATGCTGAAAGAGGCCTAAGACAAGGCTGTCCCTTGTCCCCAATTCTCTTCCTTCTGGTAGCTGAAGGATTAAGCAGGGTTGTAAGAGCAGCCAGAGCTGCTGGTCGTTTCGCTAGGATTCAACTGGATCCAAATCTATCTATTACACATCTACTTTTTGTGGATGATGTACTTATCTTCTACTCTGGCACTAGAGGAGATTCTCGAGCTCTGCAGGAAATTTTGGATCTTTTTGCAAAAGCCACTGGCATGGAGATCAACATTGGCAAACCTACACTGACTACACACCTCCTTAGTCTGGAAGAGGAGGCAGAATTAATGAGGATCTTTCCTTTTAATACAGCTGGTCTGGATGAAGGGCTAAAATACCTAGGTTTCTCTTTGAAGGCCAATTTATATCAGAAATAGGATTGGTACTGGCTGGTTAGGAAGGTCGAAAAGCGACTAATGGTTTGGAGTCACAAATGGCTTTCTCGAGCAGGAAGATTAGTTTTAGTCAAAGCTGTGTTGGAGGCAATTCCGGTTTATTGGATGTCATTGTCCTGGATTCCGAAAGGGATTCTCGAAAGGATAAGGAGAATTTGTTTCAGGTTTCTATGGAGTGGAAAAAAGGAAAATCAGACTACCCCATGGGTTAACTGGAAAAGAATTGCAGTCCCAAAAGGACTAGGAGGGTGGGGACTAAAGGACATCTTCTTATTCTCAACAGCCTTGGCTGCTAAGGGAGGTTGGAGATTGGTGAAGTCCAGTAGTTTGTGGTCACGGGTGATAAAACAGAAATATTTTCCTGGAGTGAGGACGTGCTCCAGAAGCGGTCCTTTCAAGGCCCTGGCTGGTGTGTTCTATGCAAAAGAGAGTTGGAATCAATATATCACTTATTTGTAACATGTTGTTTCTCTATTGATGTTTGGAAGGAGGTTTCCACTTTGACAGACAACTTGTGCCAATGGGAAGGAGATTCAATCGGGGCAGCTTGGGATTCCTGGTGGCATAGGACAACACAAAAAAGTTTAAGAATATTACCACTTCTGGTAATTTGGGGGATCTGGATTGCACGGAACAAGGCCATTTTCAAAGATATTCCTAGCACCCCAGTTATCACAGGGGCTCTGTCTGTGGGGTTTTACAACTCATTTTCGGTGCATATAAGGGCTGCGAGTGAGCATAGGGCTTTAGCGGTGGATATTGACAGAACTACTCCTGGGCCTTCTTTGATGGGGCAGCACAAAACAATTTGTGTGGAGGAGGCGCTGTTCTTTATTTAACAGAGTCACACTACTTCATTTTGTCTATGGGCCTCGGGGGGGGCACAAATAACACTGCTGAGTTGATGAGTCTCAAATTACTTTTGATGTTTGCAATTGAACAAGGATGCATGGAACTAAATTTTCTGGGAGATTCAATGAATGTTGTAAACTGGATCAATCAAACACAAGACTGTAGGCATTTGAGGCTTGCACATATTGTCTATTCTATCCGGCAGCTCCTCTCTCGTTTTAACTCCTTATCGTGCCGGCATGTATACAGGGAAAACAACTCGAAAGCAGACAAAGCTTCCAAGGAAGGGCTCCGGCTGGCAGAGGGTACATGGATGGTGAAAGAATTCAATAATGGCAGATCGCAGGCTTATTATCACAGGTCGTTTATAGAACTTCATTGACTTATGAAAGTTTTTTTGAAATATCTTTGCATTAGAACATCAGCTGTATAGCAGGCCGAACTCTAAATTATGTTTATATGACATTATATATCATTCTCATGATAACGAGAGGCACATCGTTTTTTTTCACTTATGAAAAATGCAAACATGTACAGCCATACATTGCAGAAGGATTCAGCACTTAGTAAACTGTTTATTTTGTTATTTTATATCAGACTTCTAGTACTGTTTAATTGACAGTGATAATGAATATTTTTTGGAACAGCATCTACGTATGCAAACTAAGTTTATCTTACAGAAGACCTTATAGGTCCATTAAATGAACCAGCTTTATGGTTGAACGGATTCACGCTTCAGTGAATATTCAGAATGTAATTTTGATCTCGAAAGATGAATAAAATTACGCTTTTTTTCTTTGGAAAAAAAAAAAACCATGGTCACTGATTGTTATTAGTCTCCTTTATAGATTAGCTACCTCTATGGTGAATTACTTTAGCATATGACTATATGGTACGAGAGTAATATAATATGATCATAACATGCAACAATTCTTCCGAGTATAATGTGATATGATAAATAATTAAATTTAACACATATAGACCATGCAGTAAAAGATAAAGAGATAATGTATAGAGAAAAGAGACTTCGAATTTCCTAAGTGATGATTAAGTGAACTCGAAATTGTAAACTTCAGTTAAAGTTACAATACGTGCTTTGGTTGATTAAAGAACTTAAAATAGTTGCTCCAAAGTAAATCAATCAGCATGATTCAGTTAATAATAGTTAACTAAGTGTTAATAAAGAAGGATTAGTTAAATAAAGTATTTATACTTTAGTTAAACTAAAATATGACACTTAACTTAACCAAAAGATGACACTTCAGTTAATAAAGTGTTTGCATGATGACACTTGAGTTAATAAAGTGTTTGCATGAGTTCACTCCATAGTTATTTAATCATCAGTTAAATGTCAAAATGAAAGGCATGGTGCATATGTTATGCATGATGATGATTTAAATGTAAGGAATTATTATTCCATCAAGGAAAATTCACAGTTGTAGTGCAAGTAGTGCATAATTCTCATGCATCAATTCATTATTGTATGCATGGCAATGAATTTGAAATTTATATATTAATGTTCTAGGCACATGGAAAGTTCACGCAGTTGATCTATGTTCTCTATTGCATTTGTGTTCTCTTATATCTAGCACCAGGGGTGCCAAAATACAATATGCAATTGTGTAAAATCCATTCTCTATGATATATCATAATTATACTCTGAACAATTGTTGGGTTTTTCATCCTCATTATTTTGATGGTTTTCCCAGGGTACATTGTTAATCCCTTTATGATGGCACATTACCCCATATAGTGTAGTGCATTACCCCCTATATTGCAATGAATTACATATTATTTATGTCGTCTTGGGTCTATTAGTGGGTCTATTATTTGTTTGTTTTTTTTGTTAGTTAAGTTCCCTGTGACTTGTTGGGAAAACCTTTCGTCTAAGAAACCACGATCCAGGGGCATCTAATTCATCAAAATCACCCGGGGATCGCACCTGGCCTAGTCAAACCAACCCTTAGCATGGTTGGATTTAAATGTTGCCTTCCAGGAGCAACGGGTTTTGATCCTGGGCCTCCAAGAAAACGAAACCCCTCTCAACCATTTGCTCTACCAAAATTTGACGATCTATTATTTGTTATTGTACACCTTTGTCTCCTATATATAGAAATGGGATATTCTCATTTTAGTCATCAGTGTATATTGTCTTGTATTGGGTATACAACTATATTGTGTAAGGAGGTTCCTCCCTCAAAGAATATTGTTATGTATTTTAGTTCTTCATTATTAAGGAGTGGATTACTCTCTTTTGGTTTATTTATGTTATTTTTATGTTATTTATGGGACTTGGTTGCATAACATTTGGTATCAGATCTCTTTCCTCGGGACTGGCTTCTGCAAAACGTGTCATCTTGGAATTTTCGCTACAACTTTTCTTATACTAGCATCCAAAGATCAAGGTTAAAAACCCACTTCTAAAACAAGCTGAAATAACTCCAGTCCAAAATTCAAATCCTGATACATTACATTTTTGGAGATAATTGCAGAGGAATCTAGGGTTTTTACTAGTCCAAAACCTAGTATAAAACAGGTGTTCTAGGGAAAAAGGTCATATTGGAGGCATCTAAGATCCAAATTGAGTGAGACTAGTTGCATTTGAAAGAAGAAAAACCAAGGTATCTGTTGTAGAATTTCAATCTACAGAATAGAAATATTGGACACATGTCATGCCATACAAGTTATCTCTTCTAGGTAGGCAAAAAATAAGAAGCTTTGAGATATTTGCAATAAATTTTTTTTGAAATTCCAAATTAGGTCAGACCTGTAAAATTGGAAAGAGGACACATTAGGGTACCATAGGCCGAAGTTTTGGACCCAAAGAAGTCAAAATCCAAGCTTTACCTCATTTACAAGTCGGCCATAAAATAGTCTTTTATTCAAGGTTTGAAAAAGGTACGTCATTTTGCATTTGAATATATTTGAATAGAAGGATCTATTTGTGGTAAACCCTATGGTGTGATATATATTTATTGTTATAAATTCCACCAAAAGGAAGTGGAAAGAATCACACTTCACTCAAACCCCCAGAGGATTCATCCCCTGTTAGATTTTCTTAAAGATTATAGCAGTATATCTTAATTGGATTTATCAATAGGATCACTAGAATATAGACAAAGCACAGAACAATAACACAAGTATTTTTCACCTAGGAAACCCAATAGGGAGAAAACCCAGCAACCTTCATCTAGAGATAATAATTATGAGATCAGAGTACAATGAAGAAAGAAAAGAAAAATATGGAAATGCTTTCCAAAGATGAAACCCTGGAAATAGTCTTCTTTTGCAGTTTATGTGAACTTCTCTGAGTTGATGTGTAGTTGCACTCTGCCAAAAACTGTGCACTTCACTTGTGTTGCCGCGCTACTATTGTATGTAATAATGAGGAGGGCACCTTATATTTATACTATTTTCCCACCCAGAAATTATCTGGGGCCGACTTCACTTGGGGGAGCAATAATAATTTTATATTTTATTATTTTTATTTTATTATTTTATTGTTGGTTTTTCACCCAAAGGATTACATTGTTGTTTCTAGGGTTTAGATGAATGATTACAACAAGTTTAAATCCCGAAGGAAGACAATAAGAATAGCTTCTGAAGTTGCACATACTCCAACACTCCCTCTCAACAAGGAAGGTATTCTTCGGTCTTCATCAAGATCATGATCATTTGGGTTTCATTTGTACATCTATATTGTCTCCATCATCTCTAAACGTACTGAAGGTTGTCTTTATGAATTTGTTCTATCTAGATGTCTAAGAAAGAATATTTTGCTACCTATCTGTCTCTACTATTGATGGAATACTTCCATACCTGGCTAGAGATTCTGGATGAGCACACGTCCACGACCGTCTACTACCTGTTCATCTCATCTGTTGATGGGGTACTCCCATATCTGGTTGAGAACCTGAACAAGTAGAGGCACCTATGCAATCACAGGGCCATCTACTACCTGTGCGACTCATATGCCAATGGGATTACCACCATACCTGGCTGAGTACCTAGATGAGTAGATGCACCTGTGTGAACCCAACCATCTGCTACCTGTCCATCTCATCTGCCGATGGGATTTCTCCCATACCTGGCTAAGAACCTGGACAAGTAGTGGTACATGAGCAAGAGTATAGTGAGTGTCTCTTAGTCATCTATCCCTCTCAAGGAGGGACACTTTCTCTTCTACTCCAAGTCTTCCACAAAAGTATTCAAATTTCACCCTAGGAAGAGGCTTGGTGAGAACATCTAAAGTCTGGTCATCGATCGAAATATACTCTAGCTCAACTGCACCTTTCTACACCATATCACGTATGAAGTGATACTGAATATCTATGTGCTTCGACTTGTCATGAAATACATGATTCACTGACATCTACACACAACTATGGTTATCACAGTGAATCACAGTTGGATCTAGAATCTGGCCAAACAAACCTGCAAGAAGTTTACGAAGCCAAACTACTTCTCGGGCTGATGATCTAGTAGCCATATACTCGGCATCTACAGTATTGAGAGCTATTGAGTTTTGCTTCCTACTGCACCGGGAAATTACTACAGAACCTAGACTAAAACAACATATTGAAGTGCTCTTTCCTATCTGTAGTGCACCCGACCCAATCTGAGTATGTAAACCCTTGCAATTTAGAGTCACATTCTGAATCATACCGTAGACCATATTTCGTAGTGCCACATAAGTATCTGAGTACATGTTTTGCAACAATCCAGTGAATCTTCCTCTGTTCGCACATGAACAGACTGAGAGCATTCACAACAAAACAAATGTTTGGTTTGGTGTTCGTCAGATACATCAAGGACCCAATCAACTGGCAACACATGGTGGGATTAATCAAATTTGAATCTGAAGAAGAATCCCTCAGCTTCTTCAAATTTGCATCCATAAGAGTAGCTATGGACTTGCAGTCCAACATTCTGAATCTCTTCAATATACCTATGGTGTATTTTCCTTGTCCTAGAAAAATCTTCTTCTGCCTTTATCATACTTCTAATCCCAAGAAGTAATGTATCAACAATGTCATTGAGAAAGGTTGTCTTGGCATCCATCCGATACAACTTCCATCCCATTGTTGAAGTAATAGCAATGATTGATCTGATGGAAGTATATCGAGCCATAAGAGCAAATGTCTCATCATAATTGACTCCCTCTTTATGAGAGAACCATCTGGCAACAAATCTAACATTATATTTTTCAATGCTCATATCTGCTCCATGCGGAGCTTCATGCTTCTATGCATTCTGCAAAATATGTCGTGCCCATCTAGGTCTTTTCATGCTTACTACCATATCTGTGGGAGCATCATCTGGCTCAACTAGATCAATGGGACTGATCATTTTATTCATATATTCAAACTCCCTCTTAATATTTGGAGGGGCATATGATCTCATCTCTTCATCGTCATCGATCTCCATATTTGATCCTCTTCCTTTTCGTATAGCCATTTCTTCTTCAAAGGTTGCATCCTGCCTGACTGTATATTATATAATCCTTTGAAGACTTGCGATATCCCATGAATGTTTCATTCTTTCCTGAAGGTTTTATCTTGGGCACATGAATGTAGACTGGAAAGTAATTGTCCATCCTGGTGACGACCAGGTTCATCAAGGATCCTTCAATTCTCTTGTTCAAGTCACAACATCAGTGTTGTCAGGTCTCTATCATATGTAATAGACTAGAATCCTTGTCTTTGGGGGATAACTCCCTCTGTCTCTCAGAAGTCGGTTGAGTAAATCTTGTTGAAGGAGCATATTGACCAACATTCATAGAATCTCTTTAGTTCTGATCACCAAATCTCTACATGGGATTATTCTGGGTCTGAGAGTCATAATACATGCTTATAGAGGCTTTCTGCTTTCGTTCCATTCGTATATCAATGGGATCATCTGTCCTTGTAGATCATGGTATCCCTACATGTCAAATCTCATCAGATGGTTAGCAATGTTTCATAATCAATGTATTGACAAAATAATGTAGGAAACCTTTTAGTCAATGCTTCGACACAACACATGTAAGGCCATTATCTGGATGCTTATGGTCTCCATTATAGCATATCATGAAAAGTGTGTATTACTCTAGTATGTTATAAAGGAGTCCTCGTCCTAGATGGGTTGTGCAACATGACATGCTATTTGACCACCTGAATTTTAGAAATGTAGATCTATGTAACATATATTCAAAACCAACCAGATCTAATCTACTAGAGCATGTAAAATCAAATACTTATCTTTTGTAGTTTTGTGGGTGGGCTCCCACTATCAAGGTCCACTGGTCTTCATATGCTGCTTGACGATCATCACAATCTGGATCTTCATATCATTTATTAGATGAAGAACTTCGAACGATCATCCTTCCTTGGCTCCTTGTGAGGAGGGTCTTCTTCTACATCAGCAGTTGAAGCTTCATGCTTTCTTTTGATTGAACTTCGACAGCTACTGGCATAATGACCGTATTTCTTGCACCTATTGCACTGCATCTTAGATAAGTCCTTCTTCTCTTGTTTCTTCTGATATGGGGGAGGACTTGATCTCATATCTTGGTGCTTGTGATTGAAGGACTTCCTTCCCCTTCCCTTGCCTTTCTTGGCATGAGATACAAATGTTTGATTTTCCTCAGGTTGAGTACCATGAAGTCTTTGGCATGCTACGATTCTTATTTCTTCCTGAATGCATTCTACCCATAGCTTATCAAATTTGGGAAACTTGGTCCGACCATTTATAGTTTGGATAAAAAAAACTCCCAAGATAGTGGGAGACCATTTAGAGTGATCATAAAGAGATTCCTTTTCTTCAAGATTGTCTCCATTGGACTTTAGCTTGTCCTAGAGCTTGGCGATCTTCATGAAATATCAGGCAATATCCTCAGACTTTGTCATCTTCATGTTCGATAGTTGATTCCTCAATGTGAGAGTCACATCAATGCTATTGTGTTCAAATATATTCTTTAGATTTTTTAACATCCTTCTTCCCATCGTCTTTGCTGAGATCTGAGGAACCAAGTGATCTCTAACTGAGCTCACTAAAATCCTCCTTGCTTTGGCATCATCCTTTCTTGAGCAAGGTTTGTCTTCTACAAATTTTGGTTCTAGGACCTTTTCATTTACACATTGTAATAGGTCATTTTCTCCTAGTAGGAGAAGAACCCTAGACTTCCAGGGGATGAAGTTGGAATCTCCTTCAAGACGATCTTCAACCTTCATGATGATCATCTTGACTGTAGATCTAGCTCTGAAATCCCAGTAGTGGCTAGGTCAAAAATGAAAGTTGGAGTTTCGGAAAAATAACTCCACAGATAAATGCGCCCTAGAGAGGCAAGTTGAGTAGAGGTGGATTTGAGCCAAAAACTATGGAGAAAGTAGGTCAAAACTGGAAACCCTAATTTCTGATCAGCTATAGAATTAGGTCAAAATTGAAACTTCTCACAATTGAATTCCGTCTTCACAAAAATATGCACCCTCCTTAGAGTGAAATTCCCAAGGCTCTTTTTCTGCCAAAAGGTTGGGTGAAGACCTTGAAAGATGAAACCCTAATTTCGACAGGTTGCCGACAGAGTTCCAATAATGTCTTCTTCTAGTACTTCTCTGATACCATGTTAGATTTTCTTAAAAATCATAGCAGTATATATTAATTCCATTTATCAATAGGATCACTAGAAGATAGACAAATCACATAACAATAACGCGAGTATTTTTCACCCGGGAAACCGAATAGGGAGAAAACCCAACCACCTTCGTCTAGAGATAATAATTCTGAGATCATAGTACAATGAAGAAAGAAAATAAAAATATGGAAATGCTTTCCAAAGATGAAAACCTAAAAACAGTCTTCTTATGTAGTGTATGCGAACTTCTCTGAGTTGTTATGTAGTTGCACTCTGCCAGAAACTGTGCACTTCACTTGTGCTACTGCGCTGTTGTTGTATGTAATAATGAGGAGGGGCGCCTCCTATTTATACTGTTTTCCCACCCATAAACTAACTGGGGCCGACTTCACTTGGGGGAGCAATAATAATTTTATATTTTATAATTTTTATTTTATTCTTTTATTGATGGCTTTTCACCCCAAGGATTACATTGTTCTTTCTAGGGTTTATATGAATGATTACAACAAGTTCAACTCCCGAAGGAAGACAATAAGAATAGCTTCTGAAGTTGCACAAACTCCAACATCCTCGACATACGATGAAATAGAAGACATATCTTTTAGAGAGTCCAAGTTGGAAGATATGGTTAAAGGAAATGTGAAAATTGATGACTTAGTTAAATTGGAAAAGAAGATGGCTAGTAAAGAGGATCTCAAAGGGATGGCTAGTAAAGAAGATATTCAACACTTTAAGGAATTGATGAAGGATATAAAAAACAGCTTTCTTCCTCATGTATCTACTCAAGAAGAGGATAACGAGCAAAAAGAGGACTTATTCCAGTCACGTATGGAGAAAATTTAAAAACAACATCATGGGTTCAATTCAGATCTAAGGAACTAATTTATCCCTGAGATTAACATGATAAAGTTTGATGGCAATGATCCAATCACGTGGATTTTTCAGATGGAGCAAATCTTTGATCTACACCAGGTGCCCACTTTACAAAAGGTAACTATTGGCTTCTTATACTTAGAACCTGATCAATTTGTATGGTACCAATGGCTTTGTGACCGTAAAAAGGACTCTATCATCTCTTGGTATATATTCATAGAATAATTGATTGCACATTATGGGGATATGAATAACAACACCTTCTTTATCTAATTCGTAAATCTCAAGCAAAAAGATTCAGTTACCGAGCACATAAAGCAATTTTAGCAGCTAAGTCTTAGAGTGAAAAATATTTCAAAAGATAATTTGTTAGATCTCTTTATTGGAACCTTGAAAGATAACATTCAACATGAGGTATGTATCTTTGAACCATCATACCTAGAGAAGGCTTTCATGATGGCAAGGAAGGTTGAAAGTAAAAATATGACAATGACTACTAGAAAGGCCTTCTCCAACACATACATAGAAAATAATGTTCCTTCTTCTAAACCACCACAAAGGTTGACACCCCAACAACTAGATGAAAGAATAGCAAAAGGATTATGCTTTAATTGTGACAGCAAGTATAGTAAGGTACATAAGTGTGGTGAGAAGGAATTATTCTACATAGATTGTGAAGAGGAAGAACCAAAAGAAGAGGAAACATCTCAAGAAGATGCAACTTCAGAAGAAATAAAAGAGAATACTTTAGATGAAATTACTCCCACCATATATTGTCATCCATGTTGATGTATTTGTAACTTCAAAATGTATTCACTTATTGTATTTCATTGTACCCCAACGAAGCTATTTATTCCTCCGATCAGGAGAGTTGTTAATATAATAAAGTCATTGAGGTTAACCCTCCATTGTAAGTCAGGGAAGTAGTCCCCACAGTTGAGGGGTATTAGGGTTATTAGACTCTCCTAGTGAGGTCAGCCCTGTAGAGTAATTGTCAAGTGGAAAACTAGTATAAATAGAGAGTGAGACTCTCTATTTGAAACACACACTCACTCAATTGTAGCGCATGAGTGGGAGAGGAGGAGCTCTCACAAGTGAGAGAGAGAACAACCGTCGGAGATCATATTTGTGTTTTTGGGTTTCACTTTCACTATTGGTGCTCATTCTATCTCTGGGGAAGTTGCAGGGTTTTCTCCTTTATGGTTTCCCCAAGGAAAACCCTTTGTGTCTCTTGTCTCTTATGATTATTGTTGTTATTCTATCACATAAGATCCTAGATCATATTGATTAAATGATAAAAATATAACATGGTATCAGAGCTAACCTGAGAAGAAGACATTATGCAGCTACAGAAGTTAGGGCTTCTTATTTTTTGTGTCTATCTCCACAGATCATCAGCAAAAGGAGGCTAGGATAACTCTCCATTAAAGGGCGCATCTTTTTGTCAAAGCAAAGTTTGATTTCAAGCATTTTCAGTTTTTGACCTGTCATTGCTGCGGGAAATTAGGGATTTTCACATGAAAGCAATTTTTGAGTGAGCCCAGCATAGGATTTCTCTCCTCAAAATCAAAATTTAGAGGCCAAGATCAAATTTTTTGGTTGGGTAAAACTCCAGGAAAGTCAAATCCTAATCTAGCCCTGGACCAGAAAATCAGCACTACAAAAGATCAGCTCTAGATCCAATTCAGGAATCTCAAATTGGTAAGATATAAATATCTTGTATTTACATTTGAGGTTCTCATTACAAGATGTATCTGAGAAGTTTCACTGTATAGCTGAAATACAAGTGCAATGGCAGCTAATGGAAATTAGGGTTTCATGCCTAAAAAACCCTAAAATACTAAAACTAGTAGTTTTGGTACATTCACTATATCTAGAGATTGGGGAAGGATTGGGAGCTAAAAATTTTACAGGTCGAAGATAAATTCTTGATTTACCCTGTGTAAAATTTTCAGCCTCAGATTCACTACATTCTAGGAGATATCATTCCTCCAAATGAGGGTTCTAGACTCTCCCAAGATTCACCCCTAAACATGACACCCTGGGAGAATTGATATATCTAGGGATACGAAGGTCCAAATGAAATTTCTCAAGATATTCTAGATAGAGCACAAACTATAATTTCTGTGATAAAAGTTTCAGACCCCGAAGGTGAACCAGTGACACGTGGAAGTCTGTACAAGTTGGCTATGTTGAACAGTCCTAAAATAAGTCACCTTGGGAAAACTCTCATAAGTCCCAATTGGTGAAACCAATTCATCTAAAAACTACGGTGTTGGAAAGAGGACAAAGGAGGCTACCTAGAACACCTCGGTTTTGACCCTATTTACATTAAATGTATATGATGTATATATTGTAATTAATCATGTTGTGGAGCTATAGGGAAACACCCCACCATCGATTTAACGTTATATGTTCAGTGATTAAAATCGATGCCAATGGTATTTTGTTCTAACCAAGAACATTGTAAATTGGACATCATGTAAATATGCATTTTAATTAAAAATACCCATAACCAGCTATGTCCATGCAACAATAATGAGAAGGAGCATGATTTCCTAAGGATAAGGGGGGGGGGTATTCAAACCTTTGGGCCAATGGGGAAAAGCCAAATGTCAGAGGGAGAACCCATCAAACTGTGAACTACCTTTCTTGTCTCATTCACCTAATCATTTATTACTGCCAGAAATTGGTTGGGTTGGTTATTGCATGGGATGGGCAAGGTATGACAACCCAAATTCGAATTGGAGAAGCCATCAGTTTTTGGGAAACGTGTTTTGACTCCTTGGGCAAGCAGAAACCCAAAAGCGTATGCCATTCTACCATGTTTTCATGTTGGCATGTTTTCTTCACCATTTTTCCTTCATGTGAGCTCACTCAGGAATCCAGAGCTTCCTGTGTGTGTTTTCCTCCCACGTTTATGGTTGTTGGCTTCATTTTCCCATGGATGGGAGGTCATTTTTGTAATACCAGGGATTGGGTTGGTTTTCCTCACATTTTTGGAGCTGTCGGTGCATTTTTCACTCACGATTTTGCAGTTTCATGTGTTTTTACCATGGCTGTGAAGTGTTTTTGTTAGCTTCTAGTGGGTGGGATCTCTGTTGGGCATTCTGGTGTCGTTTCCACATGCCCATGGTGGGGAATTTCGTTGTTTAGTGTTTCCCAATGAGTGGGACAACCAAGCCATGAATTTTGGGTGTTGTTGAAGTCATTTTGGCTAAGTTAGGGCCATAAACGACTCTGAAACTCGAGTTGTTCATCCTGAGTTATTTATACCTAGTTGCCATACCTGATTTTGGTCTCTGTGGTGTTTTTCCTTCAATCCAGAACTGTTGTTGTTGTGTGCACACCGTTTGTTGGCCTTTGAACTATCCTTGGGTGTGGAAATGGGGTATAAGCTTGCTTGACAAACCTAGTGTGTGGAGGAGCCTCACAGATAGAGCTAGAGGGTTGGATTTCTTCTTTACACCCCCTGAATAGCACTGGAAGGGAAGGCATATCCCGAGGGACTGTGTAGCAGAGAAGGGAATGCTTCCTTGTGTTGGGTGTGTGTGGATGTTTTATAAGTCAGGCTAGTTCTGGTGCAGGTGTCCATAGCTCTTGGATTGAGCTCACTAGCTTAGCAGCCAACCTTTCCAACCCCCTGTTAGCCTGATAAACCCAACTGTGTTGGCTTGGCTGAGTTTTGTGTACCCTTAACTACGTGTGAGCTTGCTAGTGTTCCCCTTAATCCTTGTGGAATCATGCCCAGCTCAGGGGTGGAAGTGTTGCTGAGTGATTGATGAGCACATTAGCCTATGGTTGGGTGGAATGTTGCAACAACGTAGCTGGTTGCAGGACAAGCTTCTTCTAAGATAAGTATTCTTGTGTTTAAATCCTTGCAACTGTGTTTGTTTTATCTCTACATCTGTATATGTAATTATGATTTAATATGAACATGTTAAAATGATGTGAATGACTGAATTTTGCTTTTGTTGTATGTTAATTATTTATGCATCTGTGTATGTTTATTTCCAATGCATTTTATTTTACATTCATGGGGCTAGATTTCCCAGATTGTTAGCATTATAGTCACGTCCTCTCACCGGTAGAAGGATGGGGACGTGACAGGTTGGTATCAGAGCATCCAGGTTGCAGCAGTGGGCCTTTATGGGACAAGAAAAGCAACTAACAGAGGTGGGATAACCTCTGTTGAGCACAGGACAACAAAGAGATTTTTTGGAAAATCACTAAGTGTGAAAGCTCTTCTCTATGTGGCCACTGAGACACGTGAAGCAGAGCCGTAGTAGCGACTGAGCTGACTGAAGCAGAGCTGCAGCAGCGGGTGCAAGTTAAAGTTGTCACCAACGTGGAGGATATTCCGGAAATTTCCCAAGTATGGAGTCGGCAGGTGAAAGCCTAAGTCCGATATGATATAGCGGATGGAAGCGAAAAATCTTTCTGCAACGACGGTCGAATAACGAAGAAAAATCCAACAAAGACGTTGCGGCAGCTGGAAGATGAAGAATCTTCTGCAACAGCAGGTACAAGCTGGAAATTGAGCCACAACGACGGCGATCAAAATAAAAGAAAAGAGAGCCAATGTAACGGTGGAATGAAGAAGAAGTTGAAGCCGCTATGGCAGTGGATGGAAAAAGAAAAATGAGCCAAAACGGCAGCCAAGAAATAAAATTTGAGCTACTACGTGGTGGTTGTAATCTTGACTCAGAGCCGATGTGTGGCAGAAGGAAGTTAGAGTTTGAGCCGCAACGACGGCTGGTGGAAAAGGAAAATGGAGCTGACGTGGCAGATGGGAACTTGGAAAGGAGCCAATGAAATCAGCCGACTCGATCCGATGCGCGATGGCTGAAATTTGAAGATGAAGCCGCTACGACAGATTGATCCGTTGTAGTGGGTGAAAGTCAAAAAAAATTCTGATGCAACGGGTGAAAAATTTTGAAAATTTGTCAAATCAAAGAAATTCAGCAGGATTTTTTAGTGCGATTTTAGGGGCCCAAAGGGTGAAAAATGGCAGCCTATTTATGCATCAAATTGCACGAAATCAATGTATTTACAAACAAACAAAAAACCCACAAGGGGGAAATCCCCGTTGACCCCTGTCGTCCCCTTCAAACAGTCATTCTTTGGGAAAGAAAATTTTATGTTTTGACAAAATTGTCAATGTATGATTTTTCCAAGTAAAGGTAAGTAATGTATAATTCATGTGAATGTTATGTGGCTAACAGTTGTATGTATTAACACATTTTGCATAATCATAGCCACTTTCCAAGGCAGTGCCCCAGGTAGTGCAGTTTGGTAAGGTAAGTTCTGGTTCAGCCATGAGAACCCATCATGGATATGATGCACGGGATTCCTATGAACGTGTGCGAGATTCCATGGGGGAAAATGTTCAAGTTGGAAATGAGGATATAGAGTCTAATGAAAGGATATTTCAAGAGACTCCACCGGACATTGCAACTACCATGAGAAGCCTGATTAAAACCCAAGAAGAGCAGCCTCAGTTGAATGTTGCTATGTTGCAAAACTTGACCAACTTGTAAAGAAATATGGACTCCGGACATGGTACAGTATAACCAGAAGGTAGTAATAGTAGTACCAGAAGAAGAAGAATGACTTCTAGTAGATCATCTGACTCAGAAGAATCCAGTGGGGATTCAAGATCTTCTTCTCACGAGAGAAAGAGAAAGAGGCACCATAGGGATCGCTCTCAAGATGAACTCAAGAAGGCTAAACCTCCTACGTTTGATGGTGAGGTAAAGACTAGACAAGAGGTTGAAGCTTGGCTTCTTGGGATAAAGAAGTATTTCCAAGTTTAGGATTATTCGGGAAACATGAAGGCAAGGGTTGCCATATTCAATCTGAATGGAAGGGCATCCATTTGGTGGGAGCACTTCAAGCAAGTAAAGAGGATCAATGAAATGAGACTTAAGTGGAAACAGTTCAAGAATTATTTCAAGCATAAATACCTCTCTGATAGGTATTATGATGACAAAATTAAAGAGTTCCATGAGCTAAGATTGGGACAACAGACCATGGAAGAGTATGAAAATAAGTTCTTGGAATTGTTAAGGTATGTCAGGTACATCAAAGATGAAAAGGTGAAGATCCATCGTTTTCTGAGTGGATTGCCTCAGTCTTACAAAGACAAGATCGAGTTTTATGAACCTAGAACTCTGGAAGAAGCAATAAGGAAGGCTAAGTACTGCTATGAGCAAAGCAAAGGAAAACTTGATTACCAGAAGACATGGAAGGACAAAAGGAATGAGAAGCCTGACCAAAGGAAGAAAGGTTTCAAACCTTCTGACTTCAGGAATCAGCAGAAGCAACCATCACAAGCTTAGAAGCAACCAGCCAAAGTGATGGGAGAAAAGCCTAAAGAGACATAGTAGAACAGAGGACCACTCCAATGTTGGAAATAGGGAGGACCCCACATGCACAGGAATTGTCCACTTGAGAATGAGAATGCAAGGCCAACTTACAACATTCAAGATGCAGAAACAATGGGTCAAGTACCAAGGGTCATCCCTAGGACCTATGCAACACTGGAGGACCGCTAGGCAAATCACCAGTCAACTGTGGTTGAAGTTGCAGGTAAGATTGTTCAGCAATCTTTTTCTATTTTGATTGACCCTGGTTCTACACACAGTTACATTACTCCTAGAGTAGTGGAGATTTGTGCTTTTAAGAAAGTAAAGCATAGCAAATCTTGGTTAGTCTAGCTAGCCACTGGAACTAAGAGAAAGGTTAGTGAAGTGGTAGAGAAATGTCCATTAGTCATGAATGGGTTGGTCACTTATGTTGATCTGAATGTTCTACCACTTGGTTCCAATGATGTTCTCATTGGAATGGATTGGTTAGAAGCTCACAGGGTAAATCTTGACTGTTATAATAAGACTTTTGAATGCATGGATGAAGAAGGGAACCCCAGAGTTGTGAAAGGAATTCCAAAGGTGATTTCAGTAAGGAAGTTTTCAACAATGCAGTTGAAGAAGTTATGTAGGAAAGGTTTTTAGTTGTATGTAGCTCATATTTTGGAGGCAACAGAGGATGAAACTCCTAGGTCGGAGGACTTTCATGTGTTGCAGGTATTCAGGCATGTGTTTCCTGATGAGATTCCAAGGCTTCCTCCAAAGAGGGACATTGATTTCACAATTGAACTTGTGCCAGGATCTGCACCAGTTTCCAAGACACCCTACATGATGAGTACACCAGAAATGCTAGAGTTAAAGATGCAACTGCAATATTTGTTGGAGAAGAAGTATATCAGGTCGAGTGTGTCTCCTTGGGGAGCACCAGTTCTATTTGTTAAGAAGAGAGATGGTACACTCAGGTTGTGTATTGATTACAGACAGTTGAACAAAGTCACGGTGAAGAATAAATACCCTTTGCCTAGGATTGATGACCTCTTTGATCAAATGAGAGGAGCAAAGGTATTTTCCAAGATTGACTTGAGGTCTAGTTACCATCAGGTGAGAATCAAGGATGAATACATTCATATGTAATGTCCTCAACGCTACAACCTACGAAGAGGGCGCTACCAAACCGTCCAACAACCAGGCAACTAGCCCCATGAACATGAACATACATAAAATGCTGAAATAAAATTCTTAAAACATAAAACCTGCTAAGATGCATAATCATTCACATTCACAACGGAAGCAAACATACATTCAGACATTCAACATGTTCATCATAGTTCATTAGCCATCAAATACAATTTCAGAGATGAAATAGATAAAGATACTTATCTCATAAAGAACTTGTCCCGCAACCAGCTACGTCGCTGCAACGTTCCACCCAAACATAGGCCAGCGTGCTCATCAATCTCTCAGCAACACTGCCACCCCTGAGTTGGGCATGATTTCCCAAGGAATAAGGGACTAAGCAGGCTTACACATAGCCAAGGTACACAAGTCAACCAAGCCCACATTATAGGGCTTATCAGGCTATCAAGGAGCTGGGATAAGCTCAATGCTAAGCTGGTGAGCTCATGGAAAATCTAAGGATGCCTACACCAGAGCTAGCCTGACCTCTAAGACACCCACACACACGTGACACCAAGAATCGGTCCCTTCTCTGCTTCACAGTCCCTTAGGCCCTAACTTCCCTTGCCAGTGCTCTTCCAGGGTTGTGGAGGAGAAAGCCAGCCATCTAACTCTGTATGTGTGGCTCCCAAACCCAGGTTTCTCAAGCATACCTAGCCTTCAATCCCACTCCACACAATCCGAAGACCAACCACTGCATACCCGCAGTAAAACCAAGTGACTCACGGCTTGGGCAGGGAAAACAATTCTTGAGTCATTCTTGGCCCTATCGTGGACAAAACGACTCCATAACAGCCTACAACAGCCCAAAATGTAAAAGCAAACACAACAACCAAAATGTGGGAAAGGCAATAGCCCATTCTCAACAATGAAGCTACGGGAAAACTTACATAGACCGTAGTGGGGAAGAAAACAAACTCCCAATTGGTAAGTGAGGGAAATTTACATACAGATCCCACAATCCGGATGGAAAACACACTAGATACCATTTTGTAGAGAAATGGGAATAACAGCCCAAACAACTCCCTTCCTTGCTGCGTGAGCCAAAACATAAAGAATCCTCAGCGTGAGGAACCGGAGAAAACACATATGCACCGCCCAGAACATGAAGGCTCATTCACAGGAGATCATGGGTGACAGCAATCGATTTTTCCAGCTCTGTGTGAGGAAAATGATGATGAATCCCAATCAATGTGTGAGAGACCCGAACGTCTTTTCTTGAGATGGACAGTGAGGAAAAATGAACAGCCAAAAACAATGGATAGTTTTCCCAAACGGTGCGTAAAGGGGAGCAAACTGGAGAGAGTGGGAGAGTGGCAGCGTTTTCTATTGGTTTCCTTTTCCCCACATGAATGGAACAACCCAGTTGGAGGAGGGTGCATGTGGACAGGCCTGCCACCCGCCACTACTCAACAAATAACTGCCCTCAACTAACAGTAGTTTAGTGGCTGACACATGGCTTTTCCCCAATGGCTCTCACATGTTAGACAACCCCCCCCTTAACCTTAGGAAATCATGCCCTTTTCATTTAACGTTGCACCATCGTAGCTGGTTGTAGGTTTATTTTAATGAATGTGCATATTTACATGATGCAAAACTATTATGTGCTAGATAGCACAATATACCATCGGCAACGATCCCAATTGCCGAAACATAACACAACCAAATTGATGGTGGGTATTTTACCTTTAGCTCCTCACCATGATTAATTACAATATATACATCATGTACCTTTAATGCAAACGAGGTCAAAACCGGGGTATTACAATACCCCCCCCCCCCTGGAATAACACCATCCTTGGTGTTCCAATACATAGGAATGCAAATACCATTTGCACATTCAAAATTTCAGAATCTTGCAGATCCGTCCCATGTTCAATTATTTACTTTGAACTTTCAGGACCAAGCCCCTCGGCTTCCACGAGCTTCTCTTGCTGGTTCTCAGCTTTCGGCTCATTCCCAAGTCTAGGGACTTTTATGTATCTTGAGAATCCCTCCAAGATTTCTTAGGTCTTGGCAATTTTTGAAGGAGACTTCCAACCAAGTCCAGCAGCTTTTGGTCTGCTGCCATGATCAATGTCCAGCACCAGATTTCACCTTTCTCACCTACAAAATGCATCATTGAAATTTTGTTAGACCAAGCATAATATAGGCATTGAAATCAGTCAATTAATTTCCCAATTGGCATGATAGTCCAAGTCTCATCAAGGAGACTTTCATATTTTTCATGCCTTCCCAACAGGCACATGAGCTCATTCATGTCCATTCTTGGGCAGGGATTATCCATTCCAACATTCACAATTTTCTTTAAGCAATTACACACATTCTAATTTTAGTCATACATGCATTCAATAATCTTTTGTTTTCACAATGTATATATATATATATATATAATCAAAAGGCAAGAGAGAGCAGCAAGAGTTTTTCCCCTCTTTGTTTTGTTCCATCCCAGAACCCACACCACCGCTGTGGCTTTTCATGCTCTCAGCCTCTTTCACTTCATCGTGAATGCTGGACCAATCCCTCTTGGTCATGACACTTAGTGTCTCTAGTCTATTTCAGACCTCTCAACCATGGAGCCTCCCCACATGGTTTGCCTCAACTGCTAGGAACTTCACCGTCTCACTCGCACCTTTTTCATTACTGCTCATTCTGAGCTCTTCAGGACAGTCACATGTCCACATGCACCCCTAGGATGCTCTCATAGTCCTCACTCCCAGCAATACCTATATTCAAACATTGAATAGATTCACATGTTTAGTTTATTCCCATCAATTTTTACCTCTTAAACCAAGAGCTTAAAACATCATAAACAAATCATATACACATGCATATTCATAAGCAAGAATTGCAAAATAATCCAATACTTATTTGTATTGTGTGTTTCCTCTCTGGTCCACAAGATCCTTCTTTGCTTTGCAAGCCTTGGGATTGCCTATGGACTTGGATGTTAGGTCAGCACGCAAGCTTCTTCACAACATCCTTTTATATATATATCAGGCACAGTCAAGCCAACCTACAGTTGGGTTTATCAAACCGTCTAGCCAAGCCAATACACAATTGGGTTTATCAGGCCATAGGCAATTTAAGCCAATACACTATTGGGTTTATCAGGCTACTCAGCCAAGCCAGCTATTAGTTGGGTGTATCATACTGCAGGTAGTTAATCCAACACTGTAACATTTCCCCAATTTCCATAACATCAAATAATCACATAGTCAAGCCAACCTTCAGTTGGGTTTATCAGACCATCAACAAATCACCTGCACTTATATCAACAGTACACTTATATCAACAATCAATCATCGGCCAAGCCAACACCATTGGGTTTATCGGGCCATCAACAATAACACATGCACTTATATCAATAATCAATCATCAGCCAAGCCAACACCGTTGGGTTTATCAAGCCATCAACAATAACACCATTTCCAAGTTTCATTTCCAATAGTGAGCTCTAATTCCACTACCCCATATCACACAAGAGACCACTCCCTTCTCTGAGTTGACAGTCCCTCAGGAATGTCTCCTTCTTTGTGCTCTTTAGTAGAAGGTAGGATGAGCTCAAGCCATTGTCCATTCAGTGTACAATATTAGACTACATCTGTTTAGCCTAACAACACAAACAATATAAGCATATTCGTTAGCGTTATTGTTCTAAAAACCGTAATCATGTTTCATATCATTCTCTATCAAGTATTGAGACACCATGAGTGCGTCCACTCCCTAGGGTGTAATCAATATTGAAAACCCTCCCATGATCCGACATCGGAAGAGTGTGCACCCTTTTTCGGTGTGTGCCATGTAGGCCCTATTCATACTCAAGCAATCTGCCACAATGGAAATAAAATCAAAACATGCTTTGCATATTGAATTTAACAATTGACATGCATATTCTTAGCTAGGGTCATAGAACACTTATCCATTTGTCGAGGTAGTATTCCTTTGTTAAGGAGGAATGGGGGCTTCCTTCTCTGAGTTGACAGTCCCTCAGCTTGCCATCCCAATTCCTCTTTACATTTCGTATCCACACATGTCTTACCGACATAACCCATACCATCTCACTCATGTTGCTTACCAAACATGTAGTGCAGATGAGACATTTCCAAAATGTCCAATGGAGTTTCACCTGAAACCCATTTCCAAGATAAGGGAAAACCTTCCCATGAAGTTTGGCTCCTGCAGGCCATCACACATGATCTTCTTGCAGTGTGTGCCCCTGGCACATTCATCAAAAAGCTAACAGTCAATCATTATCTGATAATACAATCCAAATTGATTGTTCCACAACCAAGCAATGACATTAGTAATTAAATTCAATGAGAATTTGCAACTCTGTTTACTACAGAAATTGATTTGCTTGGTAATGAGGTGATCCTCAATTGTGTGTCTCTTGTAAGCAGCACCACTATTCCCATTATAATTTTATGCTTACTATCATAACATGAATACCCACTTACAATGCGTCCTTCTGACACAATTCTATGCAAGCCAATAGTAATTAGTAGTTGTCAGCAATTTCTCAAATCTGAAATTCACAAATTCAAATTTGACAACTCATTATGCATACAAACTAGTTTCACAGCCATGAGACTCTTCTCATGAGGTTTGGCTCTTTCACATGGTAGATTCCGGCATTTTTTATGGTCTTACTCCCATTGCCATGCTTCAAACAATCTACCTGAAACCTAAACTTCAATCAGCCAAACACTTGGAAAGTCTTGATGCATATAACCATTTCATTGCTGCAACAATCACTGAAGCATTTTCAGAATTTATAAAATTCAAATACTTCCAACTGTTAATCACATCAATATTACCAAAAATCATTTACTTCACGCAATCATTATCATACCTTAAATTACAGGGTACAGTCACATCATTTATGCAATTAAATGAAAGGTTTAGATACTCCTTACTTCACAAGCACATCATTTGTACCACTTTGCTCTTCCATAGAACATTTCCAGCAGCCAATTGATCATGACTACCCTCTTCATGCACTTACTATCCTGCATTCATAACAACTCTCGAAATGGTTCTAGAATTTTCATCAATTCATCATTTCAGCCATTAGTTATTCATAATATCACATGCACTATCTCAATGCATTCATGCAATGCATCACAACATTTGCACCCATACTTACGTAATCAGTTACTCACACCTTTCATATGCATCCATTCAATGCATAACTACAATATTTATAGAATCTTTTAATGCATATCCACTCAATGCTACCTTGCATTGATTCAGGGATACTATGCATTCTAACATACCATGCATGGCTTAACCATGACTACTTCATATAGGATACATCAGTGCTTACTTTCTTGGGCATAACATATTTCCATATGAATGCAGTATAAAATTCAAATACCCACATGGCATGAGATCTCTTACCTTTACCACTCCATGCAATTTGTCATAATCAAACCCTTACCTTCATGGGTCCTATTTACACCCTTGACATTACTAGTTTGGTTGGCCCTTTGCAGGAGATCGCAGAATTTGCTCACCAACTTTTGATTCTGGACTTGTTGCTTTATCCCTTTCTACATAGGGTTGCTGGTCACATTCGTCAGCATCCGCAACATATTCCGCCATGTCCATGTTGTCGTTGGTTTTTTTTTCCACTAATGCCAACATCAATGCAATAATCATCATTAGTGGCTCATTATAAATGTATAATTCTCACTATTCTTACCAACATGTAATATCTTATGCATGCAGGGCATATCTTCATACATTTCATGTATGAAACTTATAAATGTAATTATAATTAGCAAGACAGGGTTTATGGAATTTTCCCTTTTCAAATCCCTCATCTTTGCATGGAACTCCTCTTCCACACAACGGTTGGTTTGTCCATACTAACAGCCACTAGTACTTTGCAGCATTGCATTCAAACTCTGGGGATTCCCTCTTGTTCCCTACTGGATAAGCTTTCCAATTCCTATCCACATGCTTCATTCTGACCTTGGGTGTGAAAACCACATCCTTTCAAAAATGATGGCAAAACACACCACTGAATTTTGGGTCTGAAATGTCAACCTCAGCCACCTGGAATTCTCTTCCTTTTCGGCCCTGAAACTGCTGAAAATCCAATGAGAAATTCCTCACTGAACACTAGTTGAGATTCGCTGGAACTTTCACTGGAAAAACCCAAAATTCTCCTTTTTCAAAATCGGGTCTCATCCCAACTAATTTTTTGACGTTTCGGATCCTTAGTGGACTAGTCTTTCGATCTGCATCGGCGATGTCAAGGACTGTTCATCGGGTCCTTTCTTTCCCAACCTTCCGCGTTTCGACGGCTAGAACGTCTAATTTTATCCGCTGTCTCAGTGGGTTGTTTGTCTATTTCCTTCCGCCGTATCGGGCCTGCAGTGGTCTACTATTCTGAGTTTTATCGACGATCCGCTTGACTAATTTCGTCCGTCGTATCGGGTCCATAATCATCTATCACTCTGAACTTTATCAGCAGGGAAACCAATTATTCCGCTGCATCGATAGTTGGAATATGTAACCATTGGAAGCTTAGTGCTCTAAACTTCCGCAACGGTGGCCAATGATCCTTCTAAGGTTTTCATGGCACAAGCCTATCGGCGGTCGAAACCTCTAGTCACTGCGGCATCGGCAGTCGGATCTTCTACCCCTCGGAAGGTTTAGTTCTTTGGACTTCCGCAACGGCGACGCGCGAATCGTTAACTCCTTCCGATGTTCATCGGCGACGTCATCAACTAATCTTCATTGATGGCCGATGATTCTATGACTTAGAAAAAATTTCAAAATTTTCTCTCTAGTCTTCTTTTCCAGTTCATCGGCTCAACCAACTCTTTCACTGATTCGTTTAACTATTTGTCGGCGAGAGCTTTCTCTATCTTCCATCAGCTCCATCTTCCCCTATTCATTGTCGTTCAACTAACAACTTTCGATCGATGACTGAAACATAACCATCACAGCATTGGCAAGTGGAACCTGTAACCATCGGAGGATTAGTGCACTAGGCTTCCGCAACAACAGCGCATGAACCACTAATTCCTTACGTTGTTCATCGGCGATGAATACCACTATTCTTTTCTGATGGCCGATGATCTCGTGCCTTAGAAAATTTTCGGAAACTTTTCCGCTGCATCGGCAATCCAAACCTCTACATTTTGCCGATGGTTTTCATCTCTTAGAAATTTTCGAGAATTTCCTTCCTTGCTTCAGCTGCTCAAATAGCTAAGTTTCTCCAACGCCTTTAACACTTCGGCCAACTTCTTCTTTTTCCGCCGCCACGTCGGCTACGCCCTCAACAAAACTTCATCGATGTTTTGGTGGTTTCATCTTCCTGTTGACGTCAATGGCCTTTATCGGATGTCCATTTGACTAAGCAATCCGGCATTTTGGCAGTCTTCAACTGAACGAAGCCGTCGCCTCGGCGCCTCCATCTTATTTCTTCTACCGATCGTCGACAACTTCTGAACTTCGCCAAGTCCCGAAATTTTTTCAACACTTAGACAATTTTTTTGAAATTTTTCTTGACACCGCATCAGCTGATTCATCCTCTAAATTTCGTCAATCTGTCTAACTAATCTTTGCTGAATTTCTCTTTCCTCTGCCGACGTGTCATCGGCAACTTCACCGTCTATTTGTCAGCGATCATGTCTTCTAATTCCCGCCGACGGTGGTGACGTTTCGACAACCCCATCACCTAAGCATCGGCGATCCCATCATCTAAACTTCGCCGATTACCGATGGTCTCACGACTTAGAAATTTTCCCAAAAATTTTCTCTTCGTCTTTTCTCCACCAATGGCATCAGCGACCCGAACAACTACTCATCGCCACCATTTCAGCGATCATTAATCCTACAGAGCTGTTATTTCAGCAATCCATACAACTAAGTGTCGTCGATCATCGACGATCTGCGTCGAGTGGTCTTTCCACAAAAGGGAGCCGACGTCTCGACGGCCTTCGACTGATCCCCTCCGCAACTGCGGCTCCGACTTCCACTGATCTCCGTCGACAGCCGACGGACACTAAGAGAAATTTTCGTGAATTTCTTTCCGCTGGTCCCTCATCGGGTGGTCTTCCGACTAAGCATTTCACTGTATTGGAGGATGTTCCCACTCAGTCCTCCGATGATCCGACGAGTTTGGCACTTGGATAATTTTTCAACCAAATTTTCTCGAACTTTTCTAATTTTTGATGGGCAGGGGACAACCTGCCTCTGTTAGCTAACCTTTCATAGACCATTTAGGCCCATGCTGCAACCTTTAGCTCTGATACCATACTGTAACGTCCCCGACCCTCCGACCGGCGAAGAGGACGCTACCAAACCGTCCAACAACCGGGAAACTAGCCCCATGAACATGAACATACATAAAATGCTGAAATAAAATTCTTAAAACATAAAACCTACTAAGATGCATAATCATTCACAGTCATAGCGGAATCAAACATACATTCAGACATTCAACATGTTCATCATAGTTCATCAACCATCAAATATAATTGCAGAGATGAAATAGACAAAGATACTTATCTCATAAAGAACTTGTCCCGCAACCAGCTACATCGCTGCAACGTTCCACCCAACCATAGGCCACCGTGCTCATCAATCTCTCAGCAACACTTCCACCCCCGAGTTGGGCATGATTTCCCAAGGAATAAGGGACTAAGCAGGCTTACACATAGCCAAGGTACACAAGTCAGCCAAGCCCACACCGTAGGGCTTATCAGGCTATCAAGGAGCTGGGAGAAGCTCAATGCTAAGCTGGTGAGCTCATGGAAAAGCTAAGGAAGCCTGCACCAGAGCTATCCTGACCTCTAAGGCACCCACACACACCTGACACCAGGAATCAGTCCCTCAGACACTAACTTCCCTTACCAGTGCTCTTCCGGGGTTGTGGAGGAGAAAGCCAGCCATCTAACTCTGTCTATGTGGCTCCCAAACCCAGGTTTCTCAAGCATACCTAGCCTTCAATCCCACTCCACACAATCCAAAGACCAACCACTGCATACCTGCAGTAAAACCAAGTGATTCATGACTTGGGTAGGGAAAACAATTCCTGAGTTGTTCTTGGCCCTATCGTGGCCAAAATGACTCCATAATAGCCTACAACAGCCCAAAACGTAAAAGCAAACACAGCAACCAAAATGTGGGAAAGGAAACAGCCCATTCTCAACAATGAAGCTACGGGAAAACTTACACAGACCGCAGTGGGGAAGAAAACAGACTCCCAATCAGTACGTGAGGGAAATTTACACACAAATCCCACAATCCGGATGGAAAACACACCAGATACCATTTTGTAGAGAAATGGGAATGACAGCCCAAACAACTCCCTTCCATGTTGCATGAGCCAAAACAGAAAGAATCCTCAGCACGAGGAACCAAAGAAAACACATACGCACCGCCCAGAACGCGAAGGCTCATTCATAAGAGATCATGGGTGACAGTAATCAGTTTTTCCAGCTCTGTGTGAGGAAAACGATGATGAATCCCAATCGGTGCATGAGAGAGCCGAACGTCCCAACGTGAGATGGACAGTGAGGAAAAATGAACAGCCAAAAACAATGGATAGTTTTCCCAAATGGTGCATGAAGGGGAGCATACTGGAGAGAGTGGGAGAGTGGCAGCATTTTCTGTTGGTTTCCTTTTCCCCACGTGAATGGAACGACCCAGCTCGAGGAGGGTGCGTGTGGACAGGCCTGCTACCCACCACTACTCAGCAAATAACTTCCCTCAACTAATAGTAGTTTAGTGGCTGACACATGGCTTTTCCCCAATGGCTCTCATAAGTTAGACAATCCCCCCCCTTAACCTTAGGAAATCATGCCCTTTTCATTTAACGTTGCACTGTCATAGTTGGTTGTAGGTTTATTTGAATGAATGTGCATATTTACATGATGCAAAACTATTATGTGCCGGATAGCACGATATACCATCGGCAATGATCCCAATTGCCGAAACATAACACAACCAAATCGATGGTGGGGCTTTTGCCTTTAGCTCCTCACCATGATTAATTACAATATATACATCATGTACCTTTAATGCAAACGGGGTCAAAACCGGGGTATTACATCATAAGACAGCCTTCAGAACAAGGTATGGACATTATGAGTTTGTAGTGGTACCATTTGGTCTCACAGATGCACCAGCTACATTTATGTGCCTTATGAATAGTGTCTTCAACAGGTATTTGGTCAAGTTTGTTGACATTCTTATTTATTCAATGAATGAGGAAGAGCATGAAGAGCATCTGAGATTGACATTGCAATTGCTCAGGGAGCATAAGATGTATGCAAAGTTGAGCAAGTGTGACTTCTATAGAGATAGAATTCAGTATTTGGGTCACATTATCTCAGAAGAGGGAATATCAATAGACCCTAAGAAGATTGAAGCCATCATGAATTGGCCTACTCCGAGGAATGTGATAGATGTAAGATCTTTTATGGGACTTGCAGGGTATTACCAGAGATTCATTGAATGATTCTCGAAGGTTGCACATGCCATCACTTCCTTGCAAAGGAAGGGTATAAAGTTTGAATGGACATCGAAGTGTGAAGAAAGCTTCCAACGGTTGAAGAATCTTTTCACAAGTGCACCGGTCTTGAAAGTTGCAGACCCAGAAAAAGATTTTGTAGTGTGTAGTGATTCATGCAGACAAGGACTTGGAGGATTTCTTATGCAAGACAACCACGTGATATGTTATGAATCGAGAAAGTTAAAGGGGCATGAGAAGAACTATGCCACTCATGATCTAGAACTTGCAACCATAGTACATGCTCTCAAGATGTGGAGGCATTACTTGATGGGCAGGAGATTTGAACTAAGGACAGACCATTGTGGTCTGAAGTACTTGTTTGATCAGCCAACGTTAAATGCTAGGTAAGCTAGATGGTTGTAGTTTTTATGTGAGTTTGATTTTGAAATCAAGCACATAAAAGGAAAGGAGAACAAGGTAGCTAATGCACTCAGCAGAAAGGTGCAAGAAATGCATGTGGCATCTCTTAGTATTTGCCAGTTAGATTTGAGGCAGCAGATTGTTAATCATACTGCCAGAGATGAATTGTATGAGCAGGTAAAAGACAAATTGCAGCAGCAAAGTCTTGAGAAAAGGTATGAGGCATATAAATTGGAAGAAGATGGACCTCTTACTTATAAGAACGGAGTTTATATTCCAAATGTAGCAGATATGAGGAGAATGGTTATGGACGAGATCCACCAAGATCCATATTCTGGTCATCCAGGATATTAGAAGATGATTGCTACAGCCCGAAAGCAATACTTTTGGCTAGGAATGAAAAAGTACATGGATGAATATATTTCAAAGTGCATGAAATGTCAGTGGGTAAAGGTTGAGCATTAACACCCAACAAGTTTGTTGTAGCCTTTGCTAGTTCTAGAATGGAACTGGGAAGTTATTTCCATGAATTGTATTACACGATTGCCAATGACTTGGAGACTGTAAATTTTCCTTTAATATTCAACTATGGATAAATAGTGCATGCAAAATATCAACTGATAACCACACATGAATATCTTTTACAGTATGCAGCGGAATATAAAACTGAGAAATAAATCACAACATCACATCATAATATTGACACTATTATTTTGGGTATGGAAATTCCCAGAAAAACCCAAGATGGGAAAACCAGTGCAGCAGTCAGATATATATTTTATTATGAGAAAATATGGAAATTTTACAATCATTGCAAATTCACCCAAACCTGGCGAACGCAATACCCGGTAGAATCACTAGGCAAATCCCAGCTAAACCTCAACACCCTCCTGTGTGAGTGTACGGCCCAGCTGTATGAAGCTCAATGATCCTGCTGCTCGTTCCTCCGTCTTCTCGGCTAAATCCTCTGTATCCTGTCTCTGTCGGAATACAAGTGTGTGTTCTCTCCACCAATTGATCTCTCTTTTATAACTTTAGGTAAAGCGAAAACTTTAATTTCACTTTCACTTTAACTAGTGGTAAAGAAAAAACCCTAATTTCACTTTCACTTTAACTAGTGGTTCACTAAATTTAATTTAGATCACTTTAATTTATTTTCCAAAATAAACTTAGGAAAAGTAAATTAAATACAACTGGTTTCCTAATTTAAGTCTTCTGCATGCAGGAAGACCTTCCTTGTCGCTACTATTTTAACACTCCCTCTCAACAAGGAAGGGATTTGGTAGCAACCCCAACTTATCCCTGAATTCACAAAACTCTATCTATAAAGTGCCTTGGTGAAAATGTCTGCCACCTGCTCATCTATCTGTATGTACTCCAACCGAATGGTTCCCCTCTGAACACAATCTCTCAAGAAGTGATATATGATATCTATGTGTTTGCTCTGGTCATAGAACACTGGATTCTCAGATAGCCTGATGCGACTATGATTGTCACAATGAACTACTGTAGCCTCTAGCTCACACTCGAACAACCCTGCAAGTAACTTCCTCAGCCACATACCCTCATAAGTAGCCATTTTGGCTTCCATGTACTCAGCCTCTACCGAGCTCAATGCAACTGAATTCAGCTTCCTGCTGAACCAAGAGACAACCCCTGATCTAATGCTGAAACAACAACCTGAAGTACTCTTTTGGTCCTCTACACATCCTGCCCAGTCAGCATCTGTGAAACCTGCTAACTGCACACTCCCCCTGTGCTCATAAACCAATCCATATTCCACTGTACCTCTGATGTAGCGGAGTATGTGCTTTGCAGTCATCCAATGCACTCTCTGAGGGTCCACCATGAACTGACTCAAACAGTTGTCTACAAAGCTGATGTCTGCTCGAGTGTTGACCAGATACATAAGCGATCCAATAAGCTGACGATACAAGGTAGGATCAAATCCGTCTGATCCTGATGCATCAATCTTCCTCCAGTTGGAAACTAGAGGTGTGGCCATAGGCTTGCACTCCTCCATCCTGAATCTCTTCAGGATCTCTACTACATACTTCCCCTATCCAATGAAAAAGCATCCATCTCTTTGCCAAACCTCCAAGCCCAAAAAGTAATGCATCAACCCAAGGTATTTCATCTCAAACTCTACTGCAAGGTTGGACTTACAGTCTTCAATCAGCCTCACATCTCCTGTCAAAAAGAGATCATCCACATATAAGACCAGTATGAGAGGCACCTCACCTGTCAAGAAGTACAGGTTTTGATCAGCCTCACTCCACTGAAATCCCATCTCCCGTAGATAGTTTTCAATCCTCGAGTACCATGCTCGAGGTGCCTGCTTGAGCCCGTAAAGAGCTCGATCCAGTCTGCATACATGCGTATCCCTATTCTCCACATCAAAGCCCTCTGGCTACTTGATATACACCTCCTCCTCTATAACTCCATTGAGGAAGGTAGTCTTGACGTCCATCTAATGGACATGCCAACCCATCTCAGCTGCTAGTGAGATAATGGTCCGAACGGAAGAATACCTAACAACAGGGGCGAAGGTCTCCTCATAATCAATCCCCTCCTTCTGTGAAAACTCCTTTGCCATGAAGTATAGGTTTTGATCAGCCTCACTCCACTAAAATCCCATCTCCCGTAGATAGTTTTCAATCCTCGAGTACCATGCTCGAGGTGCCTGCTTGAGCCCGTAAAGAGCTCGATCCAGTCTGCATACATGCGTATCCCTATTCTCCACATCAAAGCCCTCTGGCTACTTGATATACACCTCCTCCTCTATAACTCCATTGAGGAAGGTAGTCTTGATGTCCATCTAATGGACATGCCAACCCATCTCAGCTGCTAGTGAGATAATGGTCCGAACGGAAAAATACCTAACAACAGGGGCGAAGGTCTCCTCATAATCAATCCCCTCCTTCTGTGAAAACTCCTTTGCCATGAAGTGCACCTTATGCTTCTCCACGCTTTTGTCTGCTGCATGCTTCACCTTGTAGATCCATCTGGATCCCACCACCTTTTTCCCTTGTGGCCTCGGCACAACCTCCCATACTTGGTTTTTCATAATGGAGTCATACTCCTCAACCATAGCTTCCTGCCACACATCATGTTGTGTAGCCTCCCCAAAGCTGGAAGGTTCAGATTTAATCAACTCTGTCATCAGTGGCATATAACTAAGCCTCTCTGGTGGTACACTCTGTCTAAAAGATGTCTGTGGAGGATCTACCTGCCCGTAATCCTACACTGTGGATCTAAACCACTTAAGCCTTGGCCTAGTTTCAACCTATTGCGGCTACTGGATATCCGTCTCCTGCTGCAGCTCATCCTTCAAGTCAATGACTAAAGGATCATGTCCACCTAACTCCCTCTGACCATTAGAACATGTGCTATGTGTATGTACATGTACCTGTACATCTGGCTCCTCCAACTTGACTCCCGACTCTTGTGCTAGCTGCTGCTCTGCTGGTAAGTCCAGAGATCTCCGCAAGGCCCTATCCTCATCGAACTAGACATCCCTACTCACAATGATCCTCCTGCGAGCAGGAATGTAAACTCTATATGCCTTCGAAATCTCATTGTAAGCAACAAGTAACCCCTTCTCTCCAAAAGGGTCCAGATTCTTCCTATTGTCAGCATGAACATGACAATAGCAGACACTATTAAATATGCAAATGTGACTCACATCTGGCCTAGTGCCTGTGAAGACCTCCTGTGGTGTCTTCCTCCCCAAGATTGTGTGGGGACACCTGTTCTGAATGTATACTACAGTCGTGTATGCCTCGGCCCGTAGGAATAATGGTAATCCCTGATCAAATAGCTTGGCCTTGGCTGCTCCAACCATAGTCCTGTTCTTCCGCTCTGCAAGTCCATTATGTTGTGGGGTATGGGGCATAGTGTGCTCCTTCTTGATCCCCTCAACCGAACAATAGTTCATGAACTCATTGGAAGTGTACTCGCCCTTGCAGTGGTTATGCTTTTACTCACCCTTGCACTGGGAAAGACTTCCTAATATTCTTCCCCAAAGCACAACCCTTGCAGTGGTTATGCTTTTCCTCCTGTACCTGAGGAACTCCAGTGACTGCCTGACTCAAATTCTTTAGTGCTCCATAGTGTAAGTGTGCCATCCTCCTATGCCACAACTCACCCTGACTGCTGCTGCTGACTAGATCCTTTGCAGGCTCAAAGTGTAATATGTAGACTTTCCCGCTCCTTCTTCCAATCACCTGATCCAAGCTCCTATCTGACCCCCTTGGGCCTGATATACACTCTATCGTCACGGAACTTCACCCGATATCCCTTGTCCTCCAGAGTGGAGAGTGATATAAGGTTCTTGGTCAGTCCTGGTACATATTACCCATCAGCAAAACTAAGGGGTTTTCCAGACTCCCTCTCAAATGAAATAGTACCAACCACCTGCGCATGATACCGCGGATCATCACCCAATTCAACGTGGATCCCTATTCCACCCTCCTGTAAGTCTCTAATGAATCTCTTCTGTCCAGTCATGTGACTAGATGCTCCACTGTCAATGTACCATATCTTGCTCCCTGTGGTGCTTGCCATGCAAGCTATCAAATAGAACTCCTCATCGAAGTTCATGCTGAACTCATCCACCTCTGCAGATCCATCCATCTGAGTGTTACTCTTCTTCTTCTTGTCAGGGCAATGGGAGGCAAAGTGTCCCTGCTTGTGGGAGATAAAACACTTGACCTTTGACACATCAAGGTTCTTCTTACCATCCTTCTTCCTCTTTGCCTTCCCCTTGCTCTTCCCTGTAAGGGCTAGAGCCTCCTCATCCACAATCTGTGGGGCATTGTTGGATGAGCCTGATCCTTGACCCATGCGGGTCTCCTCCTGCACAAAGTCATCCCATAGTCTCTGCCAATAAGGGAGCTTCTTCCTAGCCACAACACCTTTGACAAAGGTGTCCCATGGCTTAGAGAAGCCATTGAGGGCTATCTGAACTAGATCCTCATCCACTATCTTAGAACCAACAGCTCCAAGCTCGTCCTTGATCTGTGTGAGCCTCGTGAGATAAGGCACCACTCCTTCTCCCTTGGACATCTTGGTGTTGTGCATCCTCTCTTGCAACACCATCTTCTGGTTCTCGTTCTTGCTTTGGTACAGACTCTCCAAATCCATCCACATCTCTGCTGCAGTCTTCTTACCAGAAAGGTGAGGGACTATATGTTCCTCCACTCCATCCATGATAATTAGCATGGCTCTGGAATCAATCTTCTTCCAAGCTGCTAAATCTTCCAGATCTGTGGGTGCAACCTTTGTGGAGTCAATGTGCTCCTCTGCATCACTGACATCCAGGATCCTTGTGATCCTTTCCTTCCATGTAGGAATGTTATGAGCACCCTGGAGTCTATCCTCAACTCTCAACTTCACGGCCATAATGAAGTGTACCTGTCAAACCCTATATTTGGATGTCTAGGTTTGTGTCTTCTTATAGATCTACCCCCGATCTATTATTACTGCTGCAAATCTCTCAACTTTAGCTCACCAAAGCTCTGATACCATGTAAATTTTCCTTTAATATTCAACTAGGGCTAAACAGTGCATGCAAAATATCAACTAATAACCACACATGAATATCTTTTACAGTATGCAGCAGAATATAAAACTGAGAAATAAATCACAATATTGACACTATTATTTTGGGTATCGAAACCCCCAAAAAAACCCAATATGGGAAAACCGATGCAGCAGTCAGATATAGATTTTATTATGAGAAAATATGGAACTTTTACAATCACTACAAATTCATCCAAACCTGGCGAACGCAGTACCCGGTAGAATCACTAGTCAAATCCCATCTAAACCTCAACACACTTCTGTGTGAGTGTGCGGCCCAGCTGTACGAATCTCAATGATCATGCTGCTCACTCCTCTGTCTTCTCGGTTAAATCCTTTGTATCCTGTCTCTGTCGGAATACAAGTGTGTGTTCTCTCCACCAATTGATCTCTCTTTAATAACTTTAGGTAAAGCGAAAACCCTAATTTCACTTTCACTTTAACAAGTGGTAAAGCAAAAACCCTAATTTGACTTTCACTTTAACAAGTGGTAAAACAAAAACCTTAATTTCACTTTCACTTTAACTAGTGGTTCACTAAAGTTAATATAGATCACTTTAATTTATTTTCCAAGTTAAACTTAGGAAAAGTAAATTAAATACAACTGGTTTCCTAATTTAAGTCTTCTGCATGCAAGAACACATGCATGCAGGAAGACCTTCCTTGTTGCTACTAGTTTAACTGAGACAACATGATTCCATCATGGTTGTGGTGGACAAGTTGACAAAGGCAACACACTTTATACCAGTTAAGTCTATGCATAAGAGTGATGACATTGCAAAAATATTCATGAAGGAGATTTTCAAATTGCATGGATTTCCTAAGGCAATAGTCTCTGACAGAGATGTCAAGTTCACTTCCAATTTTTGGAAGCGTTTGTTTGCAGCTTTGGGTACAAAGCTAAACTTCAGCACTGCCTACTGTCAACTACCTTTCTTGTTGGAGGAAGAACCCATCAAACGGTCAACTACCATTCTTGTCTCATTCACCCAATCATTTATTACTGCTAGAAATTGGTTGGCTTGGTTATTGCATGGGATGAGCAAGGTATGACAACCCAAATTCGAATTGGAGAAGCCATCAATTTTTTGGAAACGCGTTTTGACTCCTTGGGCAAGCAAAAACCCAAAAACGTAGGCCATTCTACCATGTTTTCCTCACCATTTTTCCTTCATGTGAGATCTCTTAGGAATCCAGAACTTCCAGTGTGTGTTTTCATCCCACATTTTTTGTTGTTGGCTTCATTTTCCCATGGATGGGAGGTCGTTTTTGTAATACCAGGGATTGGGTTGGTTTTCCTCACGTTTTTGGAGCTGCCGGTGCATTTTCCAATCACGATTTTACAGTTTCATGTGTTTTTACCATGGCTATGAAGTGTTTTTCTTAGATTCTAGTGGCTGGGATCTATGTTGGGTGTTCTGGTGTCGTTTCCACATGCCCACTATGGGGAATTTCATTATTTAGCGTTACCCAACGAGTGGGATAACCAAGCCATGAATTTTGGGTGTTGTTGAAGTTGGTTTGGTCATGTTAGGTCCATAAACGACTCTGGAACTCGAGTTGCTCAGCCTAAGTTGTTTCTACCCAGTTTCCATACCCGATTTTGGTCTCTGTGGTGTTTTTCCTTCTGTCCAGAACTGTTGTTGTTGTGTGCACACCGTTTGTTGGCCTTTAAACTGTCCTTGGGTGTGGAAATGGGGTCTGATCTTGCTTGACAAACCTGGTGTGTGCAGGAGCCTCACAGATAGAGCTTGAGGGTTGGATTTCTTCTTTACACCCCCTGAATAGCACTGGAAGGGAAGGCATATCCCGAGGGACTGTGTAGCAGAGAAGGGAATGCTTCCTTATGTTGGGTGTGTGTGGATGTTTTAGAAGTCAAGCTAGTTCTGGTGCAGGTGTCCATAACTCTTGGATTGAGCTCACTAGCTTAGCATCCAACCTTTCCAGCCCCCTGTCAACCTGATAAACCCAACTGATCCAGGAGGATATTGGTGGCCACCCACCTATTCCTCTTGAACCCCCACCACTGTTTCTTTTAGTTTTCCAGTTTCCTTAATTGTAGCACAATTTACTATTTTTGGCAATTTTCGGGTTGTAAACTTCCGGAGCCATTTTGAGGCCCTAAATGACATTTTTTTTGGCATCGAATGGTCGGGCAAAGATGATTCCATTTTGGACTCAATATTTGCTATTTATGGATGTAGTCCTTAAACAGATCTTTCTAACGATGTATCATGTGCGTCAAACGGAGGTATTATGCTAAAGTTACGACCCCAGGAAATTGATGTACCAAGTTACCCAACGGGGCCCACATTAAGGCGTTTCACCTCCTAGGGTTAGGTTTTTTTATGTGTAGGGTTTCCATTGTTTCTCAATAATATATAGGCCTTCGAGCCTCATTGTAACACAGAATTCAGAGGCATGTAGTTGCCACATCTCTTCTCAAAGATAAGCTACCAGCACTCTAGCTAGTTTATTTCCATTCTATATGTAAACAAGTTTCAGTTATTGATTAATGAAATGAAGTGTTATTTCCATTGCATATTTGTTTCTATGGTTATTTGTGTATTCTGTTGCGTTCCTGCATAAATCCGGATCAGTGGTATCAGAGAAATCTGCTCTTTCTCGATCCTTCTTTGCATGTCCCCAACGAAGGCGGGGTAAAGAGTTAGGGCTCGATCTGGTTGAACCTTTGTAAGATCAGCCTCGCAAATCCCGACGGCCACCCATGGGGGACGAAAAGAAAGATGAGGGCGCAGAAGATCCTATCAAAATGTTTTTCAAGGAGGCCCTTGAAAAACAAAGGAATGCGATCAAGGATAACTTCACCCAGATCCTTCAACGACTTCCCACTGGCAGTGCATCTGCATCTAGCAACCACTCTGGAGGTGCAACCCCTTTTAAGGTACAAGTAAACTTCGACATTCCCATATTTGATGTTCGAATAGATGCAGACATCGTAGATAAATGGTTGAAGCTATTAGAAGGACATTTCTCGATTCATGACTTTTCTGACCGGGAAAATATTACTTTTTCTCTACTCAAAGCCGCCCCCCATGTCAAGGACTGGTGGGAAACCTACCATGAGAAAAAGGATGAGGAGGAACCCTCTTTGTTCTCAGCCGTACCCACTTGGAATTATTTCTGAGATGCCATAAAGGGACAATATTATCCGATGGGGAGCTATGAGGACAAGTACATCCAATGGACTACACTGTGGCAGCAAAGAGATCAAGATGTGCATGAGCTGATGAATCTGTTACATACCCTACGTACCAAGTTGGGTATCAAATATTCAGAGAAACATTTGGTGCTGAAGTACCATAGTTGTCTGCATAGATACATTTCGAAGGAAATGGAGTTCCTTGACATCTCCTCACTTGGTACGGCATATCGGTATGCTGCCAAAATTGAGCAAAAATTCAAACAATAAAAGCGAGACTTTGGATCTGCAAATCAGAAGCAAGGGAAAGGTGCCCCCAAACCGTAGAACCAAGGACACAACCAAGGCATGGCGACTCAAGAAAACTTTCCAAAGCCATAAACAAAGAGCAACACTGCAAAGCCGAAGAAGGAAGCGGGAAAGTGGTGTGAGTTCCATAAGAGCCCCACTCACAACACAAGTGAGTGTCGGGCTAAGCAGTCATTGGTGGATGAGATAAAGGCTTCTGAATCATATGCATACTCTGACACTGAATCTAAACCTGAGAAGGGGAATGATAGAGGGAAGAAGATTATCGATGCAGAGCCCAACGCCACCGTTGCCACCACGAAGATCCAAAAGGAAGAACCAGAAGATTCAGAGGAGGAGGAGCATCTAATCCACTCCCAGATGTGGGTAAAGGGTTCCCCGCTATTGAATCATCGTCGACAGTGGGAGCCAAAAGAACTTGATTTCAGCAGAGGTCATGAAGTAGTTGGGTTTGCCGACCACAACACACCCGCATCTGTACACCATCAGGTGGCTTCACTAAGGACGAGATCTTCGCGTCAGCCAGCAGTGTCGCCTTCCCTACAGCATCAAGCCCTTCACCGATGAGGTATTATGTGATATTGCTCCACTTGATGTTTGTGATGTATTATTAGGTCAACCATACTTATGGAAGCGACATGGTGTGTATGAGTCCCGGCCTTGCGCTATTATTATTACTTTGGTAAATAATTTGTACAGGATACCAGAGGTGCCACCCCCTACTGATATCTCTTTGGTTACTAGAAAACAATGCAGTAAACTCATTTCCAAAATCGGGAAGTTTTTTTTCTTGATGATCCACCCTCAGGGCAAGAAGAAGATCATGGCCACAACCTCCAGACAGGGCCCCTCCGCACGACAACAACAAATGGACAAGGTCGTGGAGGAGTACCGAGACATATTCACCTCAGCCACCGGGGTGCCTCTCCACTGTCAAGTCAAGCACCCCATCGATCTGACCCCAGGTGCGTTGCTGCCCAATGGACCGATCTATCGCTGCTCTATTCTAGAGAATGATGAAATCAAGAGGCAAATTCAGGAGCTGCTATAGAAGGGTCACATCCGGCCAAGTTCATCGCCCTGTGGGAGCCCGATCATGTTGGTACAAAAAAAGGATGGGACTTGGAGACTCTGTATTGACAATCAAGCGCTGAACAAGATCATTGCCCGGAATAGGTACCCGATCCCACGGATTGATGACCTCCTGGACCAGCTTAAAGGGGCAAAATATTCTAACAAGATCGACTTAATGTCCGAGTATCACCAGGTACTGATCGAGCCGACCAATGTGTGGAATACTGCCTTCAAAGCTAAGGAGGGCCTTTTCGAATGGTTGGTCATGCCTTTCGGGCTGACGAATGCTCCTGCAACCTTCATTAGATTGATGGACGACATCTTGCGGCCATTCACCAACTCATTTGTAGTAGTGTACTTGGATGGCATCCTGATCTTCAGCCAGACTTGGGAAGAGCACCTCCACCACATTTGACAGGTCCTCCAAACATTGTGGCAGCACAGGTTGTGTACCAATTTGGACAATTGCACTTTTGGCATGACCTAGGTTCAATATCTGGGATACATTATTGATGACTGTGGGGTACATGTGGATCCAACCAAGATCCAAGTCATTCAAGATTGGCCAACCCCAACTACTCTAACAGAGCTTCACAACTTTTTGGGCCTTGCTAATTTCTACCGCAGGTTTGTGTTGGGATTCTCTCATATCACTTGGCCCTTGAGTCAAGTCACCAAGGGAGGAGCGAAAGCAAAATTCTTTTGGTCAGAAACTCAACAGAAGGCATTTGCATAATTGAAACATCGCCTCTGTTGTGCCCCAGTGCTCACATTACCAGACTTGCAACAACCATTTGAGATTAAGACAGATGCCTATGACTATGCTATTGGGGCAATCCTTACTCAACAAGGGCATCCAATGGCATATCACAGTGAGACACTATTAAACACAGTCCAAAAATATCCCACTTATGACAAAGAGATGTATTCCATTGTACATGCTTGATGACAATGGAAGCATTACATTTTGGGGAAGGAAACGATCATCCACACAGACCACCAACCCCTACAATTCATGCAGACACAAGGGAAGTTATAGAATGATCGCCATCAGAAGTGGTCCACATATCTACAACAGTTTCATTTGAACATCAAGTACAAGAAGCGAAGCACCAATAATGTTGCAGACTGCCTCAACCGCCCACCAATCATGGCGATAACAACCGTGCTCAACTATTGTGGGCACAAGACTTCTGATTGGCCACTTCTCTACAAGAGCGATCCATAATTCAGCCACACATACCAGACGCTCTTAGAGGGAAACCAAGTTCCAAAATTTCACCTCCAGGATGTACTACTGTGTCACATGGGACACCTTTGTGTTCCTTCAAGCGAGTGTGCCAAGATGATTTGGGAAGTGCACTACAGTCGGGTCGCTGGGCATTTCGGGGTTGAGAAAACAGTGGCAGTACTGCAGAAGTATTTCTATTGGCCGAACCTTCGACAGGACGTCGGGAAGTACATCTAATCCTGCACTGCCTGCGCCATTGCCAACCCATCCATCAAGAAGCAAGGCCTCTATACTTCGTTGCCTACCCCTAGTCGACCTTGGGAATCCATCTCCGTGGATTACATGTTAGGCCTTCCTTCTACTAAGCATGGCAATGACTGTGTGTTTGTGGTCATTGACAGATTCTCAAAGATGGCCATAATAGCGGCCTGCAAGAAGAATATCATAGCAGAAGCCACTGCTAAACTCTTCTTTGAACGAGTGTGGGTACACTTTGGTATCCCACAGTCTATAATCTCAGACCGGGACAACAGGTTCCTTAGTACATTCTAGTCTAGCCTATGGTCAATGCTAGACACCAAGCTCACAAAGTCCACAGCTTTCCATCCCCAGACTGATGGCCAGACAGAGGTCGTCAACAGAATGATCGTACACATTTTGCGCATGTACAACTCAAAGCATCCATGCACATGGGATGAGAGCCTCCCCTATGTACAACACAACTATAATCGGGCCCTCCACAGCTCAACCAAAAAACAACCCGTTTCAGGTGGGCTTGGGATTCCAGCCACTATGTCCCATTGACATAGCCATGCCATTTGCAGCTACTCAGGCTTATTCAGTTCATATCTAGTCTGAAGTTTCCAAGGCAAACAGCTTCATTGAGCCCATTCAGCACATTCTCCAATAGGTTCATGACATATTGGACAGATCCAATGCTAAGTACAAGCAGTGACATGATCAGCATCAGGTGCAACACAACTTCCATGTGGGCGATAAAGTGTGGCTACATTTACAGAAGGAGCGCCTCGCTGGACCCCATCACAAGCTTCGTCTGCTCCGATATGGGCCATACACCATCACCAAGGCTATCGGGGACAATGCCTTCAAGCTTAGTATTCCACCATTCCTTGGTCTACACCAAGTGTTCAATGTGGACCGCCTTCAGCCCTACTTTCCACCTCTACTGGACACATCAGACATGGCAGAACAACTCACACCAACAGAGTTAAACCCTGACTGCATGGAACAAGCCACAACTGATCATATTATAGACACATAGATCAAGAACACCCAATAGCAGAAGATCCAGCTATATCAAGTTGTCAAAGCAAGCCAACTCCTTCACCAGGGAAAGTGGCTCACCGGGGACCAAGTTCAACAGAAGTTTCCTCATCTCATGGAGGAACTCCACACAATGGGGACCATTGCTTCCTAAGGGTGGAGGAATAATCCAGGAGGATATTGGTGGCCACCCACCTATTCCTCTTAGACCCCCACCACTGTTTCTTTCAGTTTTCCAGTTTCCTTAATTGTAGCACAATCTACTATTTTTGGCAGTTTTCGGGTCCTAAACTTCCGGAGCCGTTTTGAGGCCCTAAACAACGTTTTTTTGGCATCGAATGGTCGGGCCAATATGAGTCCATTTCAAACTCATTATTTGTTGTTTATGGATGTAGTCCTTAAATAGATCTTTCTAACGATGTATCATGTGCGTCAAATGGAGGTAGTATGCTAAAGTTATGACCCCAGGAAATTGATGTACCAAGTTACCCAACGAGGCCCACATTAAGGCGTTTCACCTCCTAGGGTTAGGTTTTTGGATGTGTAGGGTTTCCATTGTTTCTCAATAATATATAGGCCTTCGAGCCTCATTGTAACACAGAGTTCAGAGGCATGTAGCCGCCACATCTCTTCTCAGAGATAAGCTACCAACACTCTAGCTAGTTTATTTCCATTCTGTATGTAAACAAGTTTCTGTTATTGATTAATGAAATGAAGTGTTATTTCCGCTACATATTTGTTTATATGGTTATTTGTGTATTCTGTTGCGTTCCTGCATAAATCCGGATCACCAACTGTGTTAGCTTGGCTGAGTTTGTGTACCCTTGGCTACGTGTGAGCTTTCTAGTGTTCCCCTTATTCCTTGTAGAATCATGCCCAGCTCGGAGGTGGCAGTGTTGTTGAGTGATTGATGAGCACACTGGCCTATGGTTGGGTGGAACGTTGCAGCGATGTAGCTATTTGTGGGACAAGATTCTTCTAAGATAAGTATTCTTGTGTTTAAATCCTTACAACTGTGTTTGTTTTATCTCTGCATTTGTATATGTGATTATGATTTAATATGAACATGTTAAAATGTTGTGAATGACTGAATTTTGCTTCCACTGTATGTTAATTATTTATGCATCTGTGTATGTTTATTTTCAATGCATTTTATTTTACGTTCATGGGGCTATATTGCCCGTACTGTTAGCATTATAGTCGTGTCCTCTCGCCAGTAGAAGGGTGCGGACATGACACTACCTCAGTACGAAGTTTCAGACACAGAGGAGTAGTAATTTCAAAGATACCGCAGGAACAATATTAGGCAATTCTGCAAAAGAAACTGAAGAAAATTAGGGCATCAAATATTTTGCAGTTCTTATCATAGTTTTGGGAAAATGAGTATGTTGCTCATCCTGCCTTGAAGAGGCACATATTTATATCCAATAATATCTGGAAGATTCCAAGTTTTGAAAATTAGGGTTTCTCTGACAAACCCTGGATCAACCAGCTCCGGAACCAGGATGGACACCTCAAATCGAAAGGAATTTCTAAGAGCCAGAGGGATATGAGGCTAAGGATAGAGCCAAGAGAATCATTTCATATTCTATTAAAGATCATATCATCCCTCACGTTTCATCCTTGAAGACACCAAAAGGATATGCTCGATTCAATGATGAAGCAATCGAAGAATAATAAGATATTGTTATAACCACCTTGAATGGCCTCCCATGATCATGGGATTCATTCATTTGAGGAATGTGTGCGAGAAGGAAGTGATTAGCTTTAGCAGACTCTAGGAAGAGTGCACACAAGAAGAAGCTTGACTCATAATAAGAGAAGAGAAGATGGGAGCAACTGAAGATCAAGCTCTCACGATTCAAAGAAGATCCCTCAAGCGATGAGGAATATGAAGGACTCAATTCTTGAAGAACATCTTATCCATCTTAGCATTTGGATAACAAATGATGATGTCATGAACAAAGAAGATGATGAAGCTGAAGGCTTAAGAAGGAGTCTACCCACGAAACAAATAAAGATAAGTACTTGAATTGTCTTTTCCTACATATCCAGTTGTTTATATGACATTGTTTAGTTATGAAATGTATTATGCATAATAGAATGTCTGCATCAATGGCAATATACTACTAATATGCATGTGATGGGTAAGTAGCCCATGGTGCTACGCAACACTCCATTAATACTTATGTATAATGAAACCTCTTTGCTAACATATTGGATTAGTGCACAATCTCAATGATGTCATGGTAGAGATGGAAGGCATCTAGAAAGTTTCTGTGAGATATGGATGAATGTTGTATTGGCTAAAATAGTTTCATGATTATATCTTTATCCATAAGAGTTTTCCATTATGAATATGCCTTATGAAATGTTTCTAACCATACAACTGGTGCATTTGACTTGTAGGAAAGATCACGTACAATCGCCTACAATAAAAGAGTGATAAGACTTGTTCCAAAGAACAAGTGACAACAATTCAAGAAATAATCCAAAATGAAAAATAGTATGACGAGACTTCAAGAGGCCTTAGACACACTCTAGTTATGTGACACTGTTGAGCAACATCATTGATGCAGAGCCTTCCAGCTATGAAGAAGTAGCCATGAAGAAAGGGAAAGAAGTATCAGTTCAAGAAGAATGATGTCTAGGATGCGGTATCAATACCTGAAGGGAAGTTCGTAGTATCTTCCAAATGGATCTACAAGATCCAACAAGCAGTAGATGGAAACATATAGGGACACAAGACAAGGTTTGTAGAACGAGGCTTCTCACAGAAAGAAGGCATAAACTACGAAGAGACATTTGCATCCACTGGAAGTTAAGACACATGATAGGCAAACTCATGTGTACATATTAAAGAAGTCCTTGTACGAGCTTAGAAGGCACCCATGGGATAACACATACATGAGGAGCTTGAAGATCGCCTAGAGTGATGAAGATCTTAACCTTTGCTACAATGTTGAAGATGAAATCCTATAGAGGATGAAAAGCTCACAGATGGATGCGAGAAGAACTTTTGAAAAGGTTCAAGATAGAGGATCTTGGTATCCAGTGACCCTAGATGGATACATAGAATATTAGTAGCAGAGGAAGCTACTTGTCACTCCAATACAGAATACATAGAGTACGAAAGGCAGATGGAGAATGATGCTCCCCTTCAGAGGGAGTGATTGCAGAATATTCTGAGGTTCAACATGGTTTGACGGGACAAACAGCTTACGCATGGCTCTAGGCTTTACTGAGAGTAAAGCGGATTCCAACCTTTAATTCAAGGTTGAAGACAGAAGACTAGTGATGCTCATGTTATATGTCAATGATCTGTTCCTGACAGGAAAAGAGGAACTCTTTAAAGTTGCAAGAAGGAGACTTGCTGCCGAGTTCGAGATGAAGGACTTGGGTATGATGCACTATTTTCTAGGCATGGAGGTGTGGAAAAATATAGATGGAATCTCGCTTGGACAAGGGAAGTATGCAGTGGAGATCCTGAAGAGGTTCAGGATGATGGACTGTAAGGCCATGACCACACCTATGGCATTGAACCTGAAGCTATTGAGTGATTTTTCATTAGAATTAGTTGATACCAAGATGTATCATCAAATGATTGGGTCATTGATGTACCTGATGGACATGAGACCAGATATTTGATTTACCATGAACACATTGAGCCAGTTCCTGACAAATCTGAGACATGATTGTTTCAAAGCATATTTTGAGGTACCTGAAGGGTACAGTTGATTATGGGATCAAGTGTGAGGCGAATCAGAAGATTAACCTAGAAGGTTATGTGTATTCGGATTGGGTAGGCAGTGCCATTGATAGGAAGAGCACTTCGGGGTGTTGCTTCAGTATGGGATAAGGTGTGATCTCTTGGTTTAGCAGGAAGCAGTCGTGCGTGGCACTAAGTACAGCTAAAGCAGAATATGTCACAGCTTGTTCGGCTAGTTGTGAGGCAGTATGGATGAGGAAGCTAATGTCTGATTTGTTTGATCTCGAGTTAGATGCTAGTTGCATATATTGCGACAACCAGAGTTGTGTGAATTTGTCTAAGAACCCGGTGTTCCATGACAAGTCGAAGCATATTGAGATCAAGTATCACTATATTAGGGATATGGTGCAAAGAGGAGAAGTGAAGCTCTTGTATGTTGCGACGGACAAGAATATAATTGATGTGTTAACCAAGTAGTTGGCCAGAGTGAAGTTTGAGTACTTCAGAGAGAAGCTTGGTGTTCTTCAGATCGAGGTTCCCTCCAAGGGGAAGTGATACACATGAACCCTTCCCGGATGGTAGTAGGTGCGTCCTACCATGCCGGTGGATGTAAGTGTTGGAGCCCTTCCCAGATGGTAGTAAGTGTGTCCTACCATGCTAGTGGACGTAAGTGTTGAAGCCTTTCCCATATGGTAGTAGGTGTGTCCTACCATGCCGGCGAATGTGAATTTTGTGTTATGTGTATCTGGGTTGTGCTCCAAGATGATATGAAGAGAAACACCTTGCAGAGGGCAAGGCCTACATCTAGCATGAAAAAGGGTTGACTCTGTAGAACTACATCCAGTATGAAAAAGGGTTGGCTCTGTAGAGAAAGACCTTGTAGAGGGCAAGGCCTACATCCAGCATGAAAAAGGGTTGGCTCTGTAGAACTACATCCAACATGAAAAAGGGATGGCTCTATAGAGAAAGACCTTACAGAGGGCAAGGCCTACATCCACCATGAAAAAGGGCGGCTAGCTCTGTAGAACTACATCCAGCATGAAAAAGGGATGGCTCTATAGAGAAAGACCTTGCAGAGGGCAAGGCCTACATCCAGCATGAAAAAGGCTTGGCTTTGTAGAAATATATCCAACATGAAAAAGGGTTGGCTCTGTAGAGAAAGACCCTGCAAAGGGCAAGGCCTACATCCAACATGGAAAAGGGCTAGCTTTGTAGAACTACATCCAGCATGAAAAAGGGATGGATGTGTAGAGGAAGACCTTGCAGAGTGTAAGGCCTACATCCAAGATGAAAAAGGTCTGGCTCTGTAGAACTACATCCAGCATGAAAAAGGGTTGGCTTTGTAGTTGAAATCCTTGCAGAGGCAAGGTACTGCACCCAACACGAAAAAGGGCTGACTATGTAGTGGAAATCCTTGCAGAGACAAGGTACTGCATCCATCCTGAAAAAGGGTTGGCTCTGTAGTGGAATTCATTGCAAAGGCAAGGCCTACATCCAACATGAAAAAGGGTTGGCTCTGTTGATGAAGACCTACATGGAGGCTAGGCCTACATCCAGCATGAAAAAGTGTTGGCTCTGTAGAACTTCTTATGACGAGTAGATTTGAGAGATAACACCATTGCTCGAGACAGAGCATAAGTGATATTGATGATAATCCAACTTTGATGATCCATATTTGATGATAATCCAACTTTAATGATCCATATTTGATGATAATCCAACTTTGATGATCCATATTTGATGATGATCCAGTGACGAAGACTTGTGCTGATGAAATGTGTCGAGAGAATACCTTCCTAGTTAAGAGAGAGTGTTGATGTATTTGTAACTTCGGAATGTATTCACTTATTGTATTTCATTGTACCCCAACGAAGATATTTATTCCTCTGATCGGGAAATTCATTAATATAATAAAGTCATGTAAATTCATTGAGGTTAACCCTCCGTTGTAAGTCGGGCAATAATCCCCACATTTGAGGGGTATTAGGGTTATTAGACTCTCCTAGTGAGGTCATCCCTGTAGAGTAATTGTCAAGTGGAAAACTAGTATAAATAGAGAGTAAGACTCTCTATTTGAAACACACACTCACTCAACTGTAGCACATGAGTGAGAGAGGAGGAGCTTGCACAAGTGAGAGAGAGAACAACTGTCGGAGATCATCTTTGTGTTTCCCTGAGGAAAACTCTTTGCGTCTCTTGTCTCGTGTGATTATTGTTGTGCATGTTATTCTCTCAGATAAGATCCTAGATCATATTAATTAAATGATAAAATTATAACAATGCATTGGTTGGAATTATCACTACTCAAACTGTCAAGATCGGAGGATACATCAAAAAGAAGAAGGTAGTGGTGTTAATTGATTCCAATAGTACTCATCATTTCAGTCACTATAAATTAGCCAAAGTTCTTAATTGCTTTGTATATCTAGCACCAGATTTTCAAGTATGATTGCAGATGGAGGAACTATAAATTTCTTAGGGAAATGCCATAATATCAATCTTGCTATGGGGGAATATGTATTGAATAGTCCAATGATTTCTATCCCAATAGGCGAGGTCGATGCTGTCTTAGGTGTCCAATGGTTACAATAATTGGGAACACTGGCTTTTAATTTTCAAAAACTTTTAATGAAATTTTCATGGAAAGGAAAATAATATGAGTTAAATGGTATCACAGGAAAACCAAGCAAGGTGATAAGCTCTAATGGTATGGCAAAGTTGTTGAAAAAGGGACATCAAGGTGTAGTTGCAAATTGTGCTCATTAGATGTTCAAAACTCAAAGTTCCCTATATCCCCAGATCTCCAAAGGGTCATTAGTAAGCATTCCAAGGTATTTGAATATATTTCAAAGGTCTTCCACTTATTCGAGACTTCGATCATGCTATCCACTTAATTCCATGCAATGTTCCTCCTAACATCAAGCCTTACCGATATCCCTATAGCCATAAGATTGAAATTGAGCGTATGGTTGCTGAAATGTTAGATGTTGGCATAATTAGGCCTCGCCAAAGTTCTTACTCTGCACCAGTCGTAATGGTACCCAAGCTAGATGGATCATGGCGTATGTGTCTTGATTATAGAGAGCTCAATAAGATCACCATTAAAGATAAGTTTCCCATTCCTGTAATTGATGAATTGTTAGATGAATTACATGGAGTAATTGTCTTCACTAATGTTGGATCTTCATTCCTAGTATCATCAGATTCGAATGAAGGATGAAGACATCCCCAAAACAACATTCATAACTCATGAAGGTCACTATGAATTTTTTGTCATGCCATTTGGTCTCACAAATGCGCCTTCCACATTTCAAGGTTTGTTGAATTATATTTTCAAGCCTTTCCTTAGAAAATTTGTGTTGGTATTCTTTTAAGATATACTAATCTATAGTGAGTCTTGGAAAGAACATCTTCAACATGTTGACAGGGCACTACAACTACTAAAGGAGAAATAATTGTATGCAAAACCCTCAAAATGTTTCTTTGGGATAAAGGAGGTAGAGTATTTGGGTCATATTGTATCTCGTGAAGGTGTCAAGATAGACCCTAACAAAATTAAAGCCATGATGGACTGACTGATTCCCAAAACCCTAAAGAATCTTCGAGGATTCTTAGGTTTCATAGGGTACTATCTCAAGTTTGTTCGGAACTATGGAAGAATAGCAGCTCCTTTAACAACATTACTGAAGAAAGATGCATTTCTTGGATTTCAGAGGCAACTCAAGCTTTTCAACAACTTGAAGAGGCAATGTGTAAAGCTCATGTTTTGGCAACACCATAATTCAGAAAAAAACCTTTATTTTGGAATGTGATGCTTCGGGAAATGGAATTGGAGTTGTACTAATGCAAGAATGACATCCCCTTTCCTTCACAAGTCATCCAATCAAGGGAAATAACTTAAAAAACCCCATTTATGAGTAGGAAATGTTGGCAATACTACATGCCTTGAAGCAATGGTGCCCCTACCTTATGGGGAGACATTTCAAGGTTAAAATTGATCACGATAGCCTTAAATACTTCTTGGAACAAAGGCTATCTTCGGAAGAGCAACAAAAATGGGTGACAAAGATGTTGGGATATGACTTTGAAATCATCTTCAAAAAGGGGAAGCAAAATGTTGTCGCATATGCACTCTCCAAGAAAGATGAGGATGTTGAAGCATTACTCTATGGTATCTTGATCATCCAACCAGATTGGATAGTCGAAGCAAGGGATGAATGGAAAAATGACGAAGAAATATGGGCATTCATTCAAAAGCTGCAACAGTTTCCCAATGCCTCTAATAAATTTAGGTGGAAATATGACTTGCTATGGTACAAGAATCACTCATATCTTAGTAAGAGATCCGAGCTCAAGCAAAAGTTACTTTTTGAATTCCACTCATCGCCAATAGGCAGGCACTCAAGTTTCTTAAAAACCTACCACAGGGTAAAGAAAGATATTTTTTGGGATGGTCTTAAGACTAATGTTCAAAAAAAATGGACAGAATTTTTGGTTTGCCAACAAAATAAAGTGGAAATAATTAAGACCCTAAGTCTCCTACAACCACCTTCCATTCCAAGCCAAAGGTGGACAAAGGTCTCGATGGATTTTATCACAAGTTTACCAAAGTCAAAAGGAAAGAGTGTCATCATTGTCGTTGTTGATAGACTTACTAAATATGCACACTTATGTGCACTATTTCACCCCTTCAAAGCAAGCATGGTCGCCAATTCGTTTATGGAGACAATCCAAAAACTACATGGTACTCCAAATAATATAGTAAGTGACAGAGATCCCATTTTCACAGATAACTTTTGGACCGAATTATTTTCTTTTTTGGGTACTCAACTGACTCATAGCTCATCTTATCATCCTCAATCTGATGGACAAACAGAGATCGTAAACAAATGTTTGGAAGGGTACCTTCGATTTTTTGTATCTGATAAACAAATACAATGGGTCAAGTGGTTACCCTTGGCATAATGGTGGTATAACACTTCCTTCCATACATCATAAAAATGACCCCATTTATGGCACTTTATGGCTATCATCCATCACATCTTCAGTAAGAGACTCCTCTAAGGTTCACGCAGTGGAAGACTACATGAAGCATCAACAACAAGTTCTTCAACTCTTAAAGGACTACTTGAATCTAGTAGAAAATCAAATGAAACAACAAGTAGATCAACATCACAATGAATAGAGCTTTAATGTGGAGGATTCGGTATTTTTAAGACTATAACCATACAAACAGATGTCCCTGAAGAACACCAAGAAGGATTATAAATTATCACCTAAATACTACGGTCCCTACAAGGTGCTACAAAATATTGGTAGTATGGCATACAAATCGAAACTACCTGCATCTTCACGATTCCATCCAACTTTCCATGTTTATTGTTTGAAGAAGGTAATTAGTGACAAGCTACAGGTTCAAACAATATTACCAGAACTTGATAAGGAAGGAAAAATCATCATGGAGCCCAAATAAATCGTTGAAATAAGAACTAGACAGCTTCGAAATAGATCAATTCCATAGTATCTCATTAAATGGATGAACTTAACCGTAGAAGATTCAACGTGGGAAGATGAGTCCTTTATACAACAACATCCAAAACTACTTCAGTGTCGAGGACAATACTTTTTGAAGGGGAGGGGCATGTTAAGTCCTTAATGATGGCACTTTACCCCATATAGTGTAGGAATTACCCCCTATATTGTGGTGCATTACATATTATTTATGTTAGCTTGGGTCTATTAATTGTTATTGTACACCTTTGTCTCCTATATATAGGAAGGAGATATTCTCGGTTTAGCATCAATGTATATTATCTTGTCTTGGGTACAAAAGTACATTGTGTAAGGAGGTTCCTCCCTCGAAGAGGATTGTTATTTATCTCTGTTATTCCTTATTAATGTGTGGTTTACTCTCTTTTGGTCTATTTATGCTATTTTGATGTTATTTATGGGACTTGGTTGCATCACACACACACACATATACATACAAGATATATATAGATATACATACATATATGCATATTGATATACATGCATGCATACATACATATGTATGTATGTATGTATGTATGTACGCACATATGTGTGTATGTATATATACTTATATATGTATGTGTGTGTATCTATGTATGTATATATATGTGGTTTAGGGTGGGGAAGGGGGATGGGGGGGATAATAGGTCTTATTATTCCCATGGATCCTTCCTTGTGGCACATATTCTAAGATTGATGATATTATGGGTCATCCCTATTCTTTGGTCTCCACTTTCTCCACTGTGGTGTCCCACATGGACTTGTGGCATGCATCTTATCACTCCATAATTGAAAAGTTGGTTTCCAATGCTATGTTTGAGGGATTTGAAGTGGTATGCAATAACACCTTTAGTTTTACTACTTACAACCTTTTAAGGAAACCCATTTTGGAGATCATATTTCCAATTTTCAATACTAGACTTATGGTTCCACTGTGGTATTCTTGAAACCACCCACCATCTTTTGCTCTTCCACCACAGATTTGTCCTTGCTGCATGGATTCTACCTGCACCTTCAATCTAACCTAACATGGGGTCCTCCACGTTGGCATATGGGGCCCACTCAATAAGCCCATATTGATTTTGTAGCTTTGGTCATCAAGTGACCAATTCCTATAATTGTTTATTTGGAAAATTAAGCTCTTAGATGATCCAATTTTGATTCTTGACCTTTTGTTGTGTCATTAACAATTTTCATAGCCATAATTTGTAGGCATGGATTCCTAACTCGACTACCTATTAATTCTTTTACCCTCGAAATTGAATTTCAACTTCAGTATTAGCAATTTGAACCTTTGTCATTGCTAAATTGTTTCCCAAAAAAATTCAAAAATTCTTAACTAGTTCCAAAAATTTTCCCAATTTAACAGGGAGCAAAGCATTGTATCTCATGAATTACTTCAATTGTGCTTCCATAACTTTCCTATATGCTTTAACAATACTCCAAACTAAACAATGAAAAACTTCAAACGCTTCTCCTAAGTTATTATCATTGGCATTTTGTCAAACATATGGCCTACAAATTGTATTTCCCCTGAATATTTCACTAAGACATTTTGTTAAACACTTCGTGTGCAAACTATAAGTTTTTCTTCTAAATAGTTAATTTTGACCCATTCAACCCTAGTTGTAACTAGAGCTCTGATACCATATTGTAATGTACCTAACCACCTTTGTATTGTTGTTGGGGTGATGGGGCACACCGAAGATGATCAAATGGCCTTGCAGATGCATTTAAATGCATAAGTATTGCAAATAGATGCAATAATTTAATTTAAGAAAAAGTATAATTGAATGTAAAGCCTTCTAAAATAACCCAAAATGCATTTCAATGTAAATTGCAACACCGTTTTGGTTTTAATGAACCATGTTGAACGTGCATTCATTGCAAAATAAATCCTTAAAAGAATAAACATTAATGGCAAATAAATGCAATACATTTTTGTATTCATAAACGATAATGAGATACTTATCTTTTTTTTAAATTCTCCACCAAGTGGTTGCAAACAAAGAATGTTCCACTCAATTGCAATAAGCCTCTCACAAAGGTCACCCCTAGTTAGGGATATGAATCCAAGGTGAAATCCTACTAGTTGGCTCTAATTCCTCTCGCTCAACCCAATTCATAGCTTTTATATAGGAAATTAACACTACAACCCTTAAAGACAACAATCTTATTTCAATTAGCTACACTTCCCCCCTCAACTTACACAACACAAGGAATGGGATCCCCTTCTTTGCTAAACAACGTCTTAGGTTATCAAGCTTCCCTCCAATGCTCCAATTCACATTGTCCAAGAAATTTCTATTGCTTGAAACCAAGGGATTTAGCTGTGAATAATGGTTTCCTTTCTCTTCAACATTCATCCATGAATTTGGTCATGGATTTCACATGTTTATGGGACCAACTTCAAAATGATTAACAATAAAGGTATGGTAACATGGAAGAAGTTGAGAACAATTAAGAGGAGAGTGAATGAGAAATATATGAACTTGTTGTTGGTTGTGGAGCCTAATCTTCCTTATTCAAAGATGTTATTTTCAATCGTGTTTAGATCCCAGAACCTAACAAGGGGGTGGGGGAAGGAATCCCCCCCCACTATAGTCATTAGGGGGGTCTAGAAGGGGGCAATGACTATTTTGGGATCCCCCCCCCCCTAGCGAGGGTTCAAGGGTAGTGCCACCGTAGCAAAAAATTTAGGAAACATGCCTTGTAAAATGTTGTAATTTCAGAGTCATGACTTGGTCGATAATGGGTGATTTACGAACCGATGGTTTTGGGGAGCCTGTGGTATTTTCCCCTGGTATTCCCTTTATATAAGGAAGGAATTGTAATACAATTGTGTATTCTATTGTAGCATTGTAAAAGCGATCTTTGTGATTGTGAGAGACTGAAGAAGAAGTGCAGCGGGGTTATTACAGGTTGTATCCCTTCATTTTGTTGGACAGTATAATAATAAAGGACTGACAATTTTTATGTGGACGTAGCTCATCTTAGGTGAACCATGTTATTTTTGTGTCTCTTATTTACATATTCTTTATTTTTATTGCTTTGTGATCTTGTTTTCTAACAATTGGTATCAGAGGCAAAAGATCTATTTGGCTGGTAAACTCGCAAGAAAGAAGCATTCTTGGTTCTAGTGGGAGCAATGGCAGAAGAAGGAAAGTTGAGGGTCGAGAAATTTAACAAACAAAACTACCAGTTATAGAAGTTGAAAGTGGAGGACTATCTATACCAGAAGGGTTTGTTCCTACCGTTGGGCGGAAAAACAAAACAACCAACGACTCTGAAGGGAGAAGAATGGGTGGTTCCTGGTAGAAAGGCAATAAGAACAATACGGTTGTGCTTGGCTTCGTTGATGGCTTTCAATATTTAAAAAGAAAAGACAACTAAGGGTGTGATGAGCACATTGGCTAAAATCTATAAAAAACCCTCGGCTTCCAACTAGGTATTTCTATTGAAGCGTTTAATTAACATGAAGATGTCAGAAGGTGGATCTGTCGCAGACCATTTAAATGAATTTAATACGGTTACTAGTCAGCTAAGTTCTATAGGATTGAACTTTGATGAGGTTAGGGCTGTTCTAATCTTGTGCTCATTGCCAGAAAGTTGGAATGGCTTGGTGATAGTTGTAAGTAACTCTGTCTCTGGTTCAAACATTCTTAAATTTGATGATGTTGTTGGTGTTATTCTTAGTGAGGAAATGCGAAGAAAAATCTTAGGTGAGACATCAGGTAATGCATTGACCATGGAGAGCAGGGGAAGACAAAGGGAGAGAGGAAGGATCCCAGGTAATCGTAACAAGTCTAGAAAGGACAAATACAAGTCCAAACTGGGAAAGATAAAGTGTTGGAACTGTGGTAAGAAATGACATTTGAAGAAATATTACAGAGCTCCAAAGAAGAAAGGAGACATGTAACAAGAGACTAATTAGGAAGCTAATGTAACAGGCGATGTGTTACAAGATGCTTTGATTCTTGCATTAGATAATACTTGTGATTATTGGGTAGTATATTTAGGGGATTCATGTCAACCTACACCCCATAGGAAATTCTTTCATGATTATGTTCTAGGTGATTTTGAACATGTTTTATTGGGGGATGATGAACCAATAAAAATTGTTGGAATGGGTAAGGTACAAATTAAGTTAAATAATGGAAATGAATGGCTGCTAAAAGATGTAAGGCATATTCCTTCTATCAAAATAAATTTGATCTCGATAGAGCAATTGGGAGATAGTGGTTGTTTATCTACATTTGAAAAAACATGGTGGAAGATCAATAAAGGAGCACTGGTGATAGAAAAAGGAGTCATGATAAGTACATTGTGTTTATGTTCTCATAATACTGATTATTCAATCTATGTATATTCCATAGAAACAGGTACAACGTTGTGGCATCATAGGTTTGGCCACATGAGTGAAAATGGGATGTAGATTCTCCACTCAAGGAAATTGCTTCCAGATATGAAGCAAGTAAGTTTGGAATTCTGTGAGAACTGTGTTTATGGAAAACAAAAGAGAGTTAGATTTCTTAGGGTTGGGAAACAAAAGTAGAGTGAAAAGTTATAGCTCGTGCATACAGATGTATGGGGACTAGCTCATGTACAATATCTCGGTGGCTCTTGTTATTATGTTACTTTTATTGATGATGCAACTAGAAAAACTTAGGTTTATTGCATTAGAAAAAAATCTGACGTGTTTGCTACTTTTAAGAAGTGGGAAGCTTTGGTTGAGAATAAGACAAGGAAAAGATTGAAGTGTCTCAGATTTGATAATGGAGATGAATACTACATCAAGTAGTTTGATAGTTACTATTCGTACCATGGGATTCATAGAGAGAAGACAGTCCCACGAACACCACAAAAAAATGGTGTGTCAGAAACGATGAATAGGACGATCATGGAGCGTGCAAGGTGTATGAGATTGCATGCAGGGTTACCCTTACAGTTTTGGGCTGATGTTGTAGATATTGTTTTTAACTTGATAAACATAGGGCCTTCAAGCACTTTGGATGGTGGAATTCCAGAGGAGGCATGGACAAGTTAAAAGGTAAACTACTCATTTCTCATAAATTTTGGTTGTGAACCATTTGTTCATATTGATAAAGAAAATAGAACAAACTTGAGGCTAACTCTAAGAAATACACCTTTATTGGATACATGGTTGATGGTTTTGGTTATCGCTTATGGGATTATGAAAATCACAAAATCATTAAGAGTAGAGATGTGGTATTCAATTAAAAGCTTATGTACAAAGATCAGTTGCAGGGAACGAGAGAGGAAAATGAAAACACGGAGTACACAATGCTTGATGAATTAAAGAAAATGAAGTTCCAAAGGTACCAAAAAATCAAGAACAACAGGAGGTACCTCAAACTCCTATAGGTGTAAGAAGATCTACCAGGTTAACTTGAACTATTTTCTCCTTCAATGTATTATTTATTAATGACGATTATGGTGAACTAGAATGCTATGAAGAAGCAATGCAGGTTGAAACTAAAAAGAAGTGGGAGCAAGTCATGGATGAGGAGATGGAATCATTGGTAAGAAACCAGACATGGGATTTGGTTGAGTTGCCTACAGGTAAAGAACATTGCAGAATAAATGGGTTTACATGTTGAAAGAAGAAGAAGGAGGCAAGAAGCAGTATAAGGCTAGACTTGTTGTAAAGGGGTTTGCACAAAAGAAAGGTATAGATTTTGATGAAATATTTTTTCTTGTTGTTAAAATGACTTCAATTAGGACTATATTAAGTCTAGTGGCGATATAATATTTGCATCTTGAATAACTAGATGTAAAGCAACCTTTCTCCATGGGGATTTGGAGAAGGAGATTTATATGCAGTAGCCAAATGGGTATGAGGTCAAAGGGAAGGCGAATTTGGTTTGCAGGTTGAAGAACTGTTACACCGAAATCTCGTTGTGTTGAGCCATGTGTTAACCCTTTTCTTAATCCCTAAAGTTCTCTCTACTAATCTGGGTTGATTTGAGGTTGTTCCTACCCTTTTTACCCTCTCTAGATATGCCAACGCTTTTCCCCTTCATGATAGGTGCGTCGACGATGCTCTTTCTCTTAAGAGAAGGTGCATCGATGCTTTGTCACCTACTGCTAGGTGCGCCGATGGTGTTTTGAGGGAAAAAACGAAGCTTCGTGGCCCTTCTCGAAGGTGGATGAGGTGGAGGTTCATCCCTATCATCTAGGTGAGGTGGAATTCGGTTCCTAACCTATGGGGACGATCCCTTAGACCCCTCCTCCTAATCCTCAACATACTCTATCCCTTTAGCCTTATAAATTAAACCCTCTCTCCATTGTGAAGGGAGGAAGGACTATGGTACTTTTATGCTGGTGCAATTTCTAGGTGATCTTTATCATCCTTTGGGAGGCTTACTATCTTGCTTTGGAGGCTTGGCTTGGATTGTTGGATGGAAGATTGCAACGTTAAGGCTTGGTTGTGACATTATTCTTTTTTGTAATTCTATGTATCTCCTTGATTACATTAATACAAATCTCTTTCCATAAACATTGTTGTGTTGATAATGTTTAGAGCTTTCTTCCTTAATTGTTAGCTTAGATCAATTCATGTTTATATACACATGTAATGTTTGCTTGTTTCTGCATGCTCTACAGGGTTTTGCAGGTGAAGATCTGAAGACTCTGGAGCTTGGATCAACAAAGAGAGAAGAGGACATGCATACTTCAGGTAAGTGATCTATCTATTTAAATTGCATCTCTATTGATCTAGGAAAGTAGGTTGTATTGTGTATTTGATTTGTTCTAGATCCACTTGGACTAGGGAGATCTGGCTTGAGTCCGCTTGAGTAGATTTATCCGATAACAAGAAGAGCTTGTATGGATTGAAGCAAGCTCCAAGGCAATGGTATTTAAAATTTGATAAGTTTATTACATAATAGGGTTATAGTATATGTCATTCTAACCACTGTGTTTATTTCAAGAGGCCAAATAATGGAAGATATATTACCTTGTTGTTGTATGTGGATGACATACTTGTTGCATGGTCTAACATGTATATATATAAATGTGCTAAAAAAGAAACTAGATAAATCATTTGCGATGAAGGATTTGGGTGTTGCAAAGCAAATCATTGGTATGAGAATAATAAGACATGGGAAAAATCACAAATTGGCATTGTCTCAGCGTGAGTATATAGAAAAGGTCTTGGATAGGTTTAGAATGAAGATTGTAAAACCAATTAGTACACCTTTTCCTAGCCATTTCAAACTAAGTAAGGAAATGTGTCCCAAGACACATGAGGAGATAGAGTACATGTCTAAGGTTCCCTATTCACCAGCAGTTGGAAGCTTAATGTATGCCATGGTGTGCACAAGGCCAGATATTGCACATGTAGTGGGAGTTTTTGTTGGAGCAGGGTCCCGCAGCTACAAGAAAAGCTGCTATATCGGGACAAGAAAGTCAAAGGTAACGATACCTGAGCGGCCGAGAATAGAGAGCTCAACCACTGCACTTAAGGCAACGGCCGAGAGGAGAGAGCTCAACCACTGCACTTAAGGCAACGGCGTAGACAGGAGGGCTCAGCTACCCTCATAAAGAGAAAAGGAGCAACGGGCCGAGCTATTGAAGATGAAGGACAGAAGGGAAGCGACCGAGGAAGCGGCGCCTGTACCCACGATCAGCGCCGGGAAGCGTGGAAGACTGCAGAGAGCTATGGTGTGACGGAAAGCGGCAGTTCGAGTACAGATAGATCGACTGTCACAGTTAGGGTTTTTGGGTTACTGTTGGGACAGGCCCACAGTATTGTAATGGCGAGACCTTCGGGCCGCCTATAAAAGCATGTATTTTGTATAGTGAAAGGTTAGCTAGTCAGTCGATCTGCAGCTCATAGACATCGAGCTATTCAGATAATTCACTAAGTCAGAGAGTCAGATAGTCTGTTAGCTCATAGTCATTTTGTATTATAGAAGAGTCGAGCTCTGGTTCTGTTATTAAGTCTGTAGTATCTTACTGTAACCAGTAGCTGACTCCTAGAGCATGTATGTAACAATCAACAGGGATTGAGAGTAAGAGAGAGAGAGAGGAAGAGTATATTGTAAGAGAAGCAATATAAGAAGAGAAGAGATCTAAGAGAGAAGGGCTCCCGGCGGTGTGCGTGGAGTTACCTAGAAGATCTCAGCTGCATATGAGGTTGCAGCGGAACTGTGTTTACTCTCCCAAGTTATAATATATAAACCAGTTCCCGTGGACGTAGCTTCTACCCTGGAAGTGAACCACGTAAAATCAGTGTGTTGTGTGATTGATTCATGTGATTGTGTCTACTTATTGCTATATGTCATTCATTACATGAACTTTGCTTACAGTTAATGTATGTATGCTATCTTTCGGTTTACAGTAGCTTAAAAGGTTGAACTGCGCGTTGAATCTGTTAATTGTTCTGTGCATGAGTTTACCAGTGCTTGATTCATGATAGTAACAGTTACAGTGTTAAGTGATTTATGTATACAAGTTCAGCAAGATTGCACATAGTCGATGTTAAGCATATTAGACCGTAGAAGTCTAAGTGAGGTTGTTTAACTCAGCTAAGTGTGCCAAAGGGAGAAAGCCCTTAGACCTCGAGAGTCGTATTAAGCCCTACTATAGGAGATATCGCAAGGACAGACAGGTGATCTCGCACCGTCGGGCAAGTTGCAGTGTGAGATATCGCAGGAGAGAAGGCAAGTAGAGGGGAAGGTTGTGCATCGTCTGCGAGGCTGCGATGCGATAGAGTCCTTCTCCTATCAGAGTCAGCGAGTAAGAGAGAACATCGCCTCGCGGAGAGATCCTACGGGATCAGAAGAGATAAGAACCACCAGGATGCTACAGAACCTGATTGAGGACACTTGAGTCCTTAGCCAACCCATAAGATCACTTTGGGTGAGACTTCAGGCCATTCTGCGGTCTGTTGCCGAAAGGGCCAGTGAGCTAGGGGTATTGTTGGTACATAACAAGCAAACCCGGGTCTACCCACTCAGTAACCAACAAATGGTTCCATTGCCGGTTTTGAACAAACTGAAGAGCTAATGTTCTGTTGGCATCCTACTAAAGAAGAACTCAACCAGTGGGTTGGATCTACAGAAAAAGAATTTGTTGCGACAGAAAACAAGAGTCCTACGTTGAGTACAGAGGACTGGTTACAAAAACATATCTTCACAGACCTACATCAGATATTTTTTGCGACCTTTGGAAATGAGTTGTATGACTGGTTATCAAAGTTGACTGATAAGCATATATTCAAGCAGAAAAGGCACATTGTCTGGACACCGGAGCTAATTCAGGCTGTCAGGAGCATTGATAATCCCACTTCACGAGCAGTAGACTTCTGGCTTGTGAGTTTGCTAGAAGGCTTCATCACAGAGTTTGCAGTTGATCAAAGAAAAAGCTTCAGCGAAGCCGAGCAGTACTTCTTCAAAGGATATCGTGGTAAGTACCTGAACTCTTTAAATTTGTCCATTAAGATGTTATTACATGAAAAAGGAGTAATGGATATATTCTCAGATGAATAAGCTAAGAAAGTGTAATGTCACAAGAGTTTGAGAGTGATTTTGATGACATTGGATGTACACGTAGTGGTAAGAAATATAAAGTAGATTTCAGATCTTCTATATTTGAAAACAATTCAAACCATACTAGAGAACAGAGTCATAGTAATACAGAAAAGAACATAACGGGGTATCCCTTACCACCCTTATACCCCACAGAAATCAACCGGGACTCAGAATAATCCTGCAGGAACTCCATCTAGTAGCTCACATACAGTACATACTACCGCTACATCACCTACATCTACACCACCGAGTGGTAGTCACACAGCAAATCAGCATCCACCACGTAGAAATAGAATGGGGGAAGACATGAAGCTACCTACCTTTAAGGGTACAGGGGCAGAAGACCCGAAACAACATTGGTTTCTATGTGAAGCCGTGTGGACCATTAAAGGGATCCAAGATGATAATATTAAACTTGTACAGTTGGTCACCACACTTAGGGAACGAGCCTTAACATGGTATATGAAGTATACCTCAGTGCTGCCCAGAACGCTCGTACAGGTCAGGACCGCCATGATCAAAGAATTTAAGAAACCTAATTCTGAGTCACAGTGTATCACAGAGCTCAAAGACATTAAACAACTACCTTCAGAGTCAGTATGGGACTTTGATCAAAAATTCAAAGCTCTTATAGACCAAGTCAGCTTTGAGTTTGCACCGGAGTAGCATAAAGAATGGTTTATTGCAGCACTGCTCCCCCATATCAGACTGCCACTGATGCAGCAAAAACTCTAGACGCGGGATGACGCGTTGGAGATGGCAATGAAACTAGAGGCTTCCCCTCTAACTGAGACTAGTACAGGAATGACAAGCTTGCAAAACCAGTTAGCTAATCTCACCTTACAGATGCATGAGATTAAGAAAGGCAAAGAGATTGCACAAGAACTATGGTGCACAAAGTGTAAAGGATAGGGCCATACGAAAGATAACTGTCCAGTATTTGTTGAATATCTAGCAAGTGGGGCTCCTAACCCCTTAGCACAGACCCAAGGGCCATGGTGTGAACTCTGCAGAACCAGAGGACATAGACCACAAGAATGCCCTTTAATTCAGAAGTATGTACAGACCCCTAAGAACTTATACTGTAACTTCTGTAAGTCAGTAGGACACGATGAACATAATTGTTGAGCTTACGATCTCATGGTCAAGAGAAAACATGACTTGTACAGAGTCCAATCAGAGACACCAGGTCCAGCAGCAGGACCACAGCATGAACCGGCTTATATTGGCCATGGAGGAGGATTCAGAGGACGAGGCCGTGGAGGAGGCTTTGGCCATGGTGAAGGCTTTGGCCGTGGCCGTGGACCAATTACTTGTTACAACTGTGGAGTTGTAGGACATTATGCTAGGGATTGCCAGAACCCTACTACGACATGTAACTATTGCAAGTCCTACGATCATCCTATAGAAGAGTTTCCTATCTTGTTAGCCAAGATTAGGGACCCTAAGCCAGCAGTAAACTAGAACATTCAGCTTATTGCTGCTGAGCAGAAAGAACCAGAACCAAGAGTCAACATTATGACTCGCAGCGGTGCTTCTACTAGTAGAACATCGCAGGATGATGAGAAGAATACAGGTCCAGAGTGGGTGCGCAAAGCTACTAATAAATCAACACCACTTGACCTGCAGAAGAATAAAGAAACATTTTAGGAAGGTAAAACTTTCTTTAATGACCCTACACCATCAGGATCGCAAGTACTGCCATCTAAGGGCATACCGCAGCAAACACCATGTGGCGTTAGCCCTGTATAGATATCGCAGGCTACCACATCGGGAAGGCACGATGAGGATGAGTCGACTGGAAGTGTACAATCCTTCCTACGGAGTTGCTTAAAACTCGTGAGAAATGAGAAAGCTATCGGAGAGCTTCAGCACATCATAGATCAGTGTCAGCCATCTTCTTTCGTGAACAGTGCGCAACATGCTGTTCATAATATTATGGGACATAGAAGAACAGGAAGAGAGATGAGGCTCACAGTGCAAGTTGGAGAATTTGAAATGGATGAGGTAATCCTAGATTTAGGATCAGAGGTAAATGTTCTGACTAAGCAGACATGGGAACAGATGGGTAGCCCTAAGTTAGCTAGATCACCTATCCATCTGAGATTAGCCAATCAACAGCGAGTATCACCACTAGGTCGATTACCACAAGTGCCAGTTAACATTGACGGAGTTCACAGCTTTGCGGATTTTGAAGTTATAGAAATCATTGGCAATAGTAGACCGTATCCAGCGCTACTAGGTATTGATTGGGCAATCGATAACATGGTCGTTATTGATTTAAAGAAAAGACAGATGACTTTTGAGGACAATCAGATTTGGGTCATCGCACCGTTGGATCCTTTTCAGGGTCCTAGATATATTGAACCTATCCAAGCAAAGGATGAGGCGCGTAATATGGAGAGCCTCTATCAGATGATCGCTAATCAGAGTGATTACATCAATCCGACCGTAGAAGGAAACATTAGTTGGCGATGTGACAGCTCATGCGCATCAAACTCGGATGTTGGTATAGAGAATTAGCAGAACAGACTTTACGAAGTCTCAGCTCGCAGAAGTGTAGATGCCCAGTGTAGTTGAAAGGAGGCATCGCACCGGTAATGAGTCTACACCGGCAGGTAAAAATAAAAATAAAAAATAAAAAATAAAAAAATCTCTATGTATAAGTTTATGTTGCGCAAGTCGCAGGACGCTTGTGGAGTTTTGAACGTTGAGGAGGTTCACGCCAGCATTTTGTTCCGATGATACGGTGAGGCATCACAGCAAGGCGATGTTTCCCTATGCCACGTCAACACTTTTGAAAAGGGAGAGAAGGCCAATCACTTCGCCTTCTGACAAGCAGTTAATCCGGATACGACAAGTATCTGTTGCCCTAGATTTGGCAACAGTATAATGATTTTTCCAGATTTGGTAAAATCTTCGACGAGACCGGCACCTGCACACACGTTTCGAGGGAAATTTGATCGGATTTCAGCAATTAATGAGGATCGAAACGACGGTTGTTGTCTTGTCCATGCAGTTAATACTGCCAACGGGTCGATTCTAAATGACCGTTGCTTCATAGATTATCACCTTTGTTATAAATACAGAGATCATTCATACAAAAGGGTTACTTTTGCGATTTCCAAGAGTTACAGAGCAATTTGAAGAGCTTTCCCTGTGTAGAGATACTCCAGTTACAGAGTGCTAGTGTTCCCCAATTTCGCAGCCATTACCAGTCGAAAGTACTACACCGAGTGGTTTTTGTCCGAGACGGAACCTTTAGAAGACATTGTGAAACGATTCCAAAGTGGTGACCTCGTGTCTGCTATGACGACGCCGCCCAAGGGTGTGAAAATAGGAACATCACAGGTCAGACAACCGCTAAGGATGAGGAGTCAAGCTCAGATAGTAGAAGAGTCCAACCCAGAGCAGGAAGAAGAAGTTCACAAGACAACAACATACATTATGCCACGAGTCGAGGACGCACCAGAGGTAACCATTCCCAAGGGTGCTAAGTTTCTTGTTCCGCTATCGGCCATTGACCCTCAAAAGATGGAGACCTGTTAGGATATGTCCCTGTTCTCAAATTTATAGAATGTAACCTTGGAGATAGTAAGACATATCCTTAGTTTCGACCGGACCAATATCTTACGATTCAGAGGAACCCGAGGACCAATGAAGATGAGTTTGTTCCTATGGAACATGTCCAGATTCTTGAGCGGTCAGGCTTGCTCAATTTGTTGAGAATACCACATTTTGGACGAGGTGCAGAGGTTAATGCCGTGGTGTGTGTGCTACTTTCCTATGTACATGGAGGCTACCTCTGGTTGGGTAACCAGGTCGATCTCAACGTCGACTTAATACACCACATCACCGGGCTGTCCAAGACCGGTAAGGACCCACAGACACATATATCAAGTAAGAGCAAGGATTCCAAGCTACCAGCAACCCTGGTTACCAAGTATAAGCTACAGAGAGGAGGTTGGGCTTATGACCTACCAGCAATAGTAGATGATACACTCAGATTTACAGCCAGTCTGCTTGCAGGCAGACTGTTAACCAAGGTTTGCCCAAAAGAAGTCACATGATCAGTAGTTCACCTTGCCATACAGGTCGCAGAAGGTGAACACTTTAATTGGTGTTTATTCTTATTAAATATTTTTACCCAAGATTGTTTAAAAGCACAGGAGGAGGCAAACCACCCCTTCCATTTTTCATGGCTGCTTATATTATGCGCATTCGTTGGCTGGAAAGAACCGCCCCATAGCCAATTTCCACAAGTACGAAGCGGCGACTGCAGAGGCGCGCGCTATGCAAATTTATGGGAGAGCAACAATCCAGCTAAGAAAAAGATCAATGCGATAGTATTCTATGAATACTATAACCTGTTGAAGAAAGTCATTCAGAAGACACCATGGATCAACACGGAGGTTGTGGACATGTATGATAATCGGCTTGATTTCATGGTGGACAACCATGTAATCTTCCTAAGGCCAAAACAGTCTAGAACGGATAACTGGGCTAATGGTTCGTTCAGGATGACAATGCAGGACATAGAAGATGTCATCAAAGATTTTGGTGAAGAATGGAAGAAGGCATTAGAAGATGCCGCAGCAGGAAATGCACCAACAGATACCCCACCCATAGACCAATCAGGCAAAGGAAAAGATAAGGTGGGTTCCAAGAGGAAAGATCCAGTAGAAGTGCCACCAGAGGCACAAAAGAAGAAAGATGCACAAGAAGTGTCACCAGAGGCACAAAAGAAGAACGATACAGAAGAAGTACCACTGGACGCACAGAAGAGGAAAAAAGCCAAATCCACAAAGCCAACTTTAGAGACCGCACTGACCGACGATGACTATGATCAAATCACAGCAAGACTAAAGGAGGAAATGAAGGACACATTTCAGGTGATGTAGACATCGCAAGAGAAGCTGCAGAGTGCGTTAGATAAGCAGCTTCTAGAGTTAAGAGCAATCACTGAGAAGACTACCATGATACAAGTTCTGCCAGTAAAGGCGACAGCAGGACAAAGTTCAACACAATCGATTTCCCGCGAGGAAATCTTGGCAAAAGATCGCATCAATACAGTGTTGATACCACCAGGGAGCATCCGATTCCCTTCGTCGATGATGGATGTACAGATACAGATTAGACAACCTATCGAGGTTAGCCTCGCAAAGTTCCCTGTTGATCAATTACAGATGATCCAACAGCAGCTAAGCGTAGAGCTTAGGGATAGGGAGCTTGCGACTTATAAACAAAACACCCAGCTGAGACAAAAGAATGCAGAACTCACCGCAAGCTTTCAGACAAAGGTGGAAGAGTTAAGAACATATCAAGAAAGAGAACAGGATCTCAGTCAGATCCTGTAGAGCATCGCATTAGAGTTACCCCAGTGTAACATTGAGTTTGCCTTACCTATAACGCAGAAGGTAAGAAGAGTTGCAGACAGAGCAAAGGCTCTGGAAGAGACAGTGACCAAGATGGAAGAAGACCACAAAGCGCAGATTGCTGAGCTTGAGGCTCGAGCACCAGGCACACCCTAGGAAGACAAGGAAGCAAGGGCAGAGGCCTTTAGACTCACGGCTACACAGATGAAGAGTCGCATAGATGACACACAGTCACTACTAGATGAGGCGACAAAGACATGGTTGGAGCTAGAAGAGCTCCCAGAAAAACTGGAATTGCAGCAGAGCATCCAGAACATAGAGCAGGCCACAACAGCAATGAAGGAAGAAGTCAAGAGCTTAGGAGCTATTGCAAAGATGAAGAAGACAACAGAGATCAACCGTTTGCAACAGGAAGAGTAGCGGTTGAGAGAAAAAGAGATACAATTCAATAACCTGCTTCAACCCTATCAAGAACAAATCATAGAGCTAGTCGATGCGGTTGAGTAGAAGGTTAAGGAGTTCACTACAAGCAGAAGTGAAACTCAAGTTACAGAAGAATCCAGTATCAGTCAAGCTATGCTTGAAACGGCACAAGAGTGTGTCGAAGCTATGGAGAAAGAAGTCGCAGGACTTCGATAGAGATTTACAAGGACTTCGCAGGTGTTATAGCGGATTTCACCACACTAGGTGAATCACACATTGTATGGCCTTCCCCTATCTCGCTGCAGACTCATTATTCCCTATGGACCATTTATTGTCTTTTGATGTATCATTGACCATCCCTAAAAACATTACAAAAATGATATACGCGTCCTTTTCCCGATAACCGTGTACATACACGGATATACCCTATATAGTCGCGTACATCGGGATGTGTGCATAGTCCAAAACTGTTGGACCGTTCCTTGCCTTGAATCCGACTCATATGACTCCTGGCCT